>JACSCI010000267.1:12299-31763 GCA_016801065.1 Sceloporus tristichus | reverse complement strand
GCGCAGCTGCGCATCCACCCAGGACTTACCGCCAACGGACTCATGGCCGCGTCTGCGCAACTGCACATGGCCGCAGGCCCAGGGGATGGGTAGCAGGGTCCCGTTAGCTGTATCTGCTTCAGAGGTTTGACGTGGGAAGTAGTCTTACTCTGTTGCAGTTCTTTTACATCATCTGTTTATGGGGTTTATATGCTCATGGGTGGTGTTTCCTCAATGAGCACGAATGTCATCCTATCCCTTTCGATGATGTATATTGTCATCCAGCTATAGTAGGCTTTTTTAGAGTTTTATTTTCTTGAAATGTGTATTATTATGGATTGCTGCATTGTTGTATTGTTATTTGGTTATCTCTGTATGGAGGGTGGGCTGGGTTTATATTGCATTGTATTTTCTTGTATTATGTTGTACTTGCTGTAATTGTATTATTGTATAATTTTGCATTATTGTAATTGTATTGTTTATATGTTGTACACCGCCCTGATGTTTCGAAGGGCGGTATATAAATAAACCATTTATTATTTTAATAGCAGTTAAGCAAATTAAACAGTATATAAAACAATAACATGAAAGAAGCTAGACAAGAGGCCTCCATGCTGCACCTGGCCCTTTTGCGTTGGCGGCGGCAGTGGAGCTGCGGCTGCGAGGAGGCCAAGCCTCAGACTCCTCTCCGCTGTCGCCGCCGTCAACTCCTGTGGTGGTGATGGTGGCGGTGGATAGGAGGCTGAGGAGAGCGCCAGAGGCCTCCTCTCCACCTCTGCCTCTGTGCGAGGGCCGGGTGCCGGGCTGGAGGCTTCTTGGCCTCCAACACCCGAACCTGGCCCTTTTGTGCCGTCGCTGGCGGCGAGGAGGCTGAGGAGGCCTCTGGTGTTGCTGTTCTGCCACCTCGGCCTCCTCGTTGCCAAGGCCAGGGGAAAGGCCAAGATGCCTCCCGGAGCAGCACCCGATCTTTCCCCCAGCAGTGTTCTGGCACTGGAGAGGAGGCTGAGGAGCAGTGCCAGAGGCCTTCTCGGCCTCCTCTTCACCACCGCCATGGTGCAAGGGCCTGGTGGGGCTATTGAAGGCCAAGAGGCCTCCGGATCACCACTGGGCCCTTCCACGGTGGCAGCAGCAGAGATGTGCAGGCTGAGGTGCAGAGGAGGCCTCTGGCGCTGCTCCTCCGCCTCCTCTTTGCTTCCACCGCTACAATGACTGCAACCTCCACGGAAGGGCTGGATGGTGGGCTGCAGGCCTCTTAGTCTCCAACTCTCCCAACGCGGCCTTTCCCCCCGACCGTGGCAGCGAGGAGGGAAAAAGTTGGGGAGGGGAGGAGAGGGAGTTTTGTCCCCAATGTTAGCGCTCATGGACTTGAGCATATGTGGATTTTGGTATATGCGGGGGGGGGGTCAAGAACAGATCCCCCGCATATACCAGGGGCCCACTGTATTCTCAAGCAAAGGAGGGCCAAGAGAGCCCTGGAGAGCCTTGCCTTGGGGTGGCTCTGGATCTCTGGTGCCCAACAAACTACAAATCCCAGGAATCCACAGGATGGAGCCAGGATAATTAACACGGTTTCGAACTGGAATATTTCTGAAGTGCAGATACAGCCTGAGCTGGTTGTAAAAGGGTACAAGCACCCAAGTCTGGTTTTCCTCCTCTTAGTAATGGTGTTACTTTCAAAAACTAAGCACTTTCTTTTTCTGTCTAATCCTGATTTTTGTTGTTGTTTGTTGTTTCTATATTTGTTTGTTTCATTCTTGGTAATATGAGATGGTCTCGTTTGTCAACTTCCTTCATGCATAAAAATCTCTTAATAAGAAAACTGGGAGACTTTTAAAACCTCCGAAAGGAGCCACTTTTGGCTTTGTTTGGGGGACTAGCCTCCTCTTAGGAGCCAAAGCCCAATGTTTGTGAAGAAGAAGAATAAGGCTTGTATTAAAACTATCCTCCCCATTTCTGATCCCTTTTAAAACCCATGTTCCCCAGAAGGAGCAGAGCTTTGTAATAAGAAAACCCTCTCAGAAAACATACACACAAAAGACACACGAAGAGACACACTTCCTTCCTTTTGGCCCAAGGAGCCTGGCCTCCTTCTCTCTCTGGAGCCTCAGCAGAGAAAGAGGAGCTTCTGTTCAACTGAGACTCAGAGAAGGTTCCAGAACATTATTCCCCACAGTCACAAGCAGCACAAAATGGCCGCCAGAACACAAAATGTGAGTCAGGGGAAGGGGGTGGGGTCTTCCAGCTGCTCTGCTCCCATTGGCCAGTGTCAAGAAGAGGTGGAGCTTCAGCTTCTATATTTAGCGCTGTGCACGGAAGAGTGAGTAGTAGAGTGTCAGAGGAAGGAAGGGGCAGAGAGAGAAAGAGACAGAAAGGGAGGGAGGGGCAGCAGAGGGAAAAGGCCTGGAACCACTAGGCTTCACTGCTGCACTGAGGTCTGGCTGGGCCTGTCTTGGGTCTACTGCTGCTGCTGCTGCTGCTTTTCTTTGGCCATTGCCATTAAGGTGGGCAGGAAGGAGGCCCAGCAGTCCTTCTAGGCATGGCCCACTCTCTCTGAAGATGGGAGACTGGGACTCCCCAAAGGGACTATTACTCGCATTTACCATCCATTGCTTCCAAACTACCAGACTAACATTTATTTCTATCTCATTCATTTTTTAATTATCTGTTAATAAGTAAAAAGCAAATATATATTGTTCTACTTAGACTTATCCTTGCGAATCATTTATTTTCTCTTTCAGTCCTCATTTAAATTGTAAAACAGTTAATATAAAATGGCTCTCATTAGATTAAGCTAAATATCATTGGGCTTTTAACCTCGCAACATACTTCTGTTTTACAGCTGTTATATTTCTTTGAATAAATTAAAATACTTCAACTTAAATTAGTTCTGTCCCTAAAGAAGCATTTTCCCTCCATGATTCTGGAGACATTGAATTATATTATTCCAGTCTCCTTTATATAAATTTGATGCTCCTTTCTAATTTCTCTTGAGAGTTTGTCCATTTCCATCATGTCCAGAAGCTTAAATATACAATCTTCTTTTGAAGTTATTTCTTTAGTTTTCCATCTCTGAGCAAACACTATTCTTGCAGATGACAACATATAAAATAACATTTTACCATGGTTTTTTTCCTATGGATTGTTCTATTATATTAAGCAAAGAATTTTAAGTGAGAATTTAAAAGATATAGTTACAACTTTCTTAATTTCAAATTAAATCTACTTCCAAAACTGTATCTCTTTCCCAGAAGTCCAAAACATTTGATAGATTGAGCCTTTTCACATTTCCAACACAAATTACTGCAATTCTTATACATCTTTCTTATTCTCTCTGGTGTTAAATACCATCAAAAATGTTTTATAATAACTCTCTTTGATGTTTTGGCTGCAAATATAGTTCAATCTGTTTTTCCAAGTGTATTTTCAATGGTCTAATTCAATTGCAAAACCAAAGTTTTGAGACCATCTGATCACATTTTCTTTAATAACTTCCTCTTCTGTATAGATTTTAAGAATATACTTATAAAGTCTTGCTAATAAGGCATCTTTATTCAACATTATTTCCTGTTCTAGATCAGAGTCTGATTTGCAAATACCTTATTGGTTTGATCCAATAAGAAGAGCTCTCTTAATTGTCTGTCAAAGGACCATGTAAGATCATAACCCTGATCATTAGGATCATCTCGTGTCTTTATTCTATAACCAGTTCTATCTATTTGCATTGATTCTTTATAAGAGATCCAATTTGTGTCCTTTTTTGAATCTCTGGTCTCTTTTCTCAGGAACTTCATCTCAGCCCCCTTGGACACAGCTTTGGGGCACCTTTTGCTGGAAGTGACCCAAGTGCAAGACCACCAGGACCCCTGCCCACCTAATGGCCAACACAGAGGCCAAGCGATGGGAGTTGGGCTCCAAGAGAAAGAGGATGCAGAGGTGCAAGAACTCTCTGGTGAGTCGAGGTTCTTTACTATTAGTTTCATCTTGTCACTGCTGAGCCAGTTCATGAAAGCAAGCGGAGAACATACTCTCCCAATTTAGCAGAGACAGTCCTGGTTAATCCTCTGTCACCCCACTTTTTGGAGGGCTTTTAAAAATGTCCCAGTTTCTCTCTCATCCTCCCACTTTCCCCCTTCTCCGCTCTCTTCAATTCCTGAGTGCCATTGAATTTGCACCCCTTCAACTCAAAAGTGGGGAGAGGAGATGAAAGAAGGAGGCAGGATATTGCCCTTCCCAGGAGGCTGAAGCTAAAGCTAACTGCTGTACCTTTCCTAGCTTGTGTGATCTTCCTCATACACAACTTTGGCCATCTTGACCACCTTTTGGTGTTGCTTCTCCACATGTGTCTTGCTTTTTCCATCTGTTATATTTTTGGGGATATGGGGGAATGTCTCTGGATCTAAACTGGGGGTGGACCCAGTGGCCCTCAAGTCCAGAGTGCTCCCCAGAACTGTTTTTTTAAAAATGACATTTGCCTCTAAAATTTGGCAATAAATGGCTAAATGCACCATAATTCTTTTTTGGTTAAATGTACCATATATTTTTGGATAGTCAGTATCCTAATCCATCCTCAATATCTCAGCCATGGCCTAAATTATATTGTTTATTATATGGAAAGGATTCAAGACAAACTGATCTCAAAGGCAGTAGCTTTTTTTCTTGCAGACAGAATTTAAAGTTTATTTCCTGGACTGAATTGTGAAGTGATGAAATAATATTTGGATGAACCATGTGCTTTCCTCCCCTTTTGCTTAGTCACTCTCTGGATGAGGGCTATTTTCTGTTGCAGGTGACCTTTGCGGATGTGGCAGTATATTTCACTGAGGATGAATGGAAACTGTTGACGAAGAAGCAGAGACTGATGTACAGTTATGTGATGATGGAGAATTATCAGAATGTGGCCTCTGTGGGTAAGGAACAGTAATCCATTCTCCTTTCTATGAAGACTGAGGTCCCTTTTATGCTTAATTATCATGGTGCTAAGATTCCACAAGAACTAGAGTTGAAATATACCCCAAGGGCCATTCAGTTCAACCCCCTTCTGTCATGCAGGAATACACATTCCAAGCCTCTGTTTAAAGACCTCCAAATAAGAGGACTCTACCAAACTCTAAGGGAGTATATTCCACTGTTGAATCACTCTTACTGTCCCAAAGTTCCTCCTAATATTTAGGTGGAACCTCTTTCCCTTTGGCTTGCATCCATTGTGGTGTCTCCTTTTTTCTGTAGTAGCAGAAAGCATGCTTCCTCCATCCTCAATACGATCCTTTCCGATATTTGAACATGGATATCATATGCACTCTTAACTTTATTTTCTCCAGGGTAAACATACCCAGCTGTCTAAGTCGCACCTCATAGGGCTTGATGGCTTCCAGATGCTTCACCACTTTGGTTTCCCTCCTCTGGGCATGTTCCAATTGTCAACATCCCTTTTCAATTGTGGGGCCCAGAACCAGACACAGGATTATTCCAAGAGAGTCCTGACCAAAGCAGAACAGAGTGGCACTATTACTTCCCTTGATCTAGAAATTATACTCGTATTGATGCAGCCTAGAAACACATTGGCCTTTAGGAGTCCTAGATCCCTTTCAAGTGTAGTTTAATTGTGATAGCAACATCTTGTATAATATTTGAATTTGTACTTTAGTGAGGCACTATTGGAGAGACACCAAAGGAGAGGGGCCTTGGGGATTGGGAGGCAGCCATGAACCTGACAGATTTTAAGAACTAGTTTGAGAGAACCTCTGAGAATTGGCTCAAATCTTTGTTTTCAGACATATTTAGGGGTTCCATTTAGCAATTATGAGTAATATCTATGAAGGGAGGAAAGGGGGGCACAAAACCTGCTTTTTCTCTAGGTTTTCTTTTCCTACCTGAGCTTGCTTAGCTCCATGGTTGATTCCAGAGGCCCTTTGTGACCCAAAATGCTTGAGTCTGGGAAGGACACCCGCAACTGCTATACTTTTAGGAGAATTTGGTACTTAGCTGAAAGCAGATATATAGTTTGGTTGGGGCAAGAGCGACATTGGGATACAGCCCAACTATACCAGCCCTGAAAGCACAGAGAACTCCAAAGGCATTTGAAATAGGTTTTTTATGTTTTATTTAGGGGGAAAGCAAAATACATGCATAAGCACGGATATACAGATATAGGTGTTCACACACACACACACACACACACACAAGAACTAGGTAACAAAGGTGGGAGCTGTGATTAGTGTGAGGCTTTGCTAATAGTAAAACTTTACCTAGATGGATCTTGATTCCAATTGCTGGAGGTCCAGAATGGGAGAGAAGTCAGTAACTTCCATGGCAAGTGGATCTGGCGAGTGAGTGCATTGAGGTGCTTAGCAATGCAAACCAACAGACTGTCTGTCTGTAATTGGACTGACATCAAACAACAGCCAGTCAGGGCAGATATTTATACTGGAATTGTTTCTTGGGGTCAGAAACCGAGTGTTCAAAAAGGTTTAAATCATTTTTGAATGTTTCCTGGGGGAATGGTTTGAAGCCAAATTGAATGCAATGGTGCTTGGTGGAAATATCTCAGACAAAAAGGATTAGCACACTGGCCCTTGGTCCTTCTTGGCTCTGAATTCTGATCACATTCACAAGCCAATATACAGCACAATCTGAGGGTGGCACTCCCAGATGCAGCCAACAATAACATAGCAGAGTATGGAAACAGATGTCCAGATATAGATAATGGCAATGCACTGGCCACTTTTCACTTAAAAATAGAGCCACAAACACAGTTGATTTCATTGAAATCCTTGGAGGTTCTCTAGCTTGAGTTGCAAAATAATGCAAATATTTGCAAGCTCTCCTCTCTGACTTCCTTCATGTTCACCATCTCTTGTATACAAAACTCCAATCCAATCCAATCCACATCAATCCGCATGTGAGCTGTATACTGTATTTGTTGTGGGTCATCTCCTGGTGCCAAACAGCATGAAGCGTCCTCTGCATTTAGCTTGCATCATGCCTTGGGCTCTGACTCAGCCCTCTATGGCAGTATCACAGGAAACGATGCCACTTTTCAATCCAAATATTTTTACATATATTTAATTGAATGTTTTTCAATTGCCTGACTCTCTGATTCCACTGATTTCCTCATAAAAGTACCTTCTATCTCTTCTTTGCTAGATCCTATGAGTAAGGATGCAATCATTATATGTATTTGGGGGCATCCAGAAACAGTTATGATCGGGTCACTTACACCAACCTTTTAATTTAATCTGAAATAGGGAGGGATGAATGTGGGGCTAAATCTTGGGATAACATCTTCCTCTCTTAATGCTGAGATAGTCTTGTCTGTCATTTTCCTTGTTTACAGAAGAACTTGTCAGTCATGAAAGAGTCAACACAAGAAAGAAGTCACATAAATGTCAGCATTGTGGGGAAAAATTTGCTTACAAGTCAATCCTAGTCATGCATCGGAGATTGCACCCAGGAGTGAAGCCATACAAATGCCGGCGATGTGGGAAATGTTTTCCTCCGAGGTCACACCTAGTGAGACATCAGAGAGTCCACACAGGAGCAAAGCCATACAAATGTCAGCATTGTGGGAACTGTTTTTCTTTTAAATCAAACCTAGTGAGACATCAGAGAGTCCACACAGGAGCAAAGCCATACAAATGCCATCATTGTGGGAAATGTTTTTCATTGAAATCAAATCTAGTGACACATCAGAGAGTCCAGACAGGAGAGAAGCCATACAAATGCCAGCATTGTGGAAAATGTTTTTCTAGGAAGTCAATCCTAATGACACATCAGAGAGTCCACACAGGAGAGAAGCCATACAAATGCCATCATTGTGGGAAATGTTTTTCATTGAAATCAAACCTAGTGACACATCAGAGAATCCACACAGGAGAGAAGCAACACAAATCCCAGCAGTGAACTGTTAGGAAGGATCGAATTAGGGGAATTTTAATTAGCTCAAATTTAGCTGAGAGGTGGCCCTAACAACGCCACATTCCAGGATCGGGTCCCTATGTGTATACCAGGGTCGCCTAGTCCTCCCCCAAGAGAAAGAGACTCTGATACCAGTTAGGTGCAATTAATCTAATAACATTTATTAAAGCACGAATAAAACCACTCAGCAAAAGGGGACACACTCTCACACACACACATTCAATGCTATAGCAAGGGAGGGGTGAGTTTGGGAGATAGTTTGAGAAGGAGAGGCACCACTAGGGAATACTACCTTAGACGTCTTCTCCTGAAGTCGGATGTGGCTTGGATGGACTGTGGTACACGGCCGCGGGGACGAGGGAAGTGAGGCCGCGGAGGCTTAAGAGCTGAGTTCAAGCAGGCGAAGGCTAACTTGCGACCCGATAACAGTGAGAGCTTGGCTTAGCTCAGTGATTTCAGCGGAACACAAGGCTCAGAGAACTCAGGCTCAAGCAACTTAATGCTCAAAAGCCCACAGAAGGTTCAAAAACTCAGGGTTTATATAGGGCTGAACATATCCCAAGGCTATGAGACTTGCTAGACAAAGGCATTGATTGCATGGGCTTTGTTAATCCAAGAGCAAGCAATGAGTTGCACAATGCACTAGGTCTGGACACAGTTCGGAAGGGCAACTGCCTTGATTGCTGAGCCGTTAAGCTGATCACTGGCTCATAAAGGAGGAAGCCATAGCTCTTGTCTTCCTTGGGCAGCAGGGGCGAATCTGGTTTGGCCACTCCAAGACTTCCTGTGGAATTACCCAATTTTAGCTCTTTCTCTAAGGCTTTGCCTTTGCAGGGCAAGATGCCTACCTGGTCCCTCCGCTCTCGGGTTAATGGCGGGTCCTCTATGGGGTCAGTCAGGGGTCATATCACAGACCCCATGTACCCAGAATTGTATATAAATTCAAACTTGGTAACAGAACTAACATTATTTTTGTCAATAAGGAGTACAAAAAAATATATTTTCAATCCAGTGGTGCTAAGAAAGGGCCCTTGTGATTTTGTTTGTAAGGTTTGTCTGTCCATATACCTGTTTATGTTTTAAAGTTGTATTTTGTTAAGTTTAGATTTTAATTGCTATAGCTACAGATAGTTGCTTTGGGTTGTAAATTTAGCTGGGGATTATGGGTCATGGTATAGGTTAGCTAGATGAGAGGCTGGGATTTGTTGTAGCTGTCTAGTATAGTTATGGAAATGATAGATTTTGCAATGTGTGGGATGTTGGGTGAAGAATGTTGGAGGCTGGTATTAACAGAAAGGGGTCTAGTTTCTGGGAATGGCAAATAGGGCCTTGTTACCTGTGGGGCATAGACTGTGGGAATTGGAGGTGGGGGCTAGGTTTGGAAAAGGGAGGAGTTTTAGATGTGGGGGTTTTAATGTAGTTTGTTTGGAATGGGCAGTTCTGGTTTAAACACTGAATATCTGACTATGTGTTCTCAATAAAGTTCTTTGCTATTTCAACCCACTGAACTCTTTGATGCACAGAAGTTGTGCATTTGCACAAAACTGACCCTTTATTCTCTCCTCAGTCCTCAGCTCCATTCCCAGCCATAAGAACAGCAGAGCCACACACACAAAAAAACATACAGGATACACAGAGAGAGCTTGATTTCCAAAGCAGAGCCTTCTTTTCCTGTCTTTTCCTCCTGAGTCCAGCTCTGCACCTTGGGCTCCATTGCGGTCTCCTCAAAGGAAGAAGGAAGGGGAGGCCGCTGAATCCCCGGCACATACCTTCCTTTCCCGCAAAGGGCACAGCTAGGCCCTGGCAATCCCTGCGCATGCTGAGGAAGGGCCTTTGAGGGGTATGTTGTGGTCAGGCAGGACCAAAAGCCAAGGCAACTCCAGCAGCAGCTCAGAGGACAGTTGTGTCAGCTTGGCTAGGGAGTCTGTTAAGGAACAGGGAGGACGGTAAACTAACAGATTCCCCAGACTTTCCTAGTCTTTAAACTGAGGTAAATACATTCAATGTGGTCAATCATACGGATAGGTATCCTGCTCAAGGCAAGATTGTCTTTATGGACCAAAGGCACTCCCCTTACCTGCTCACTGACTGAGAACCCGGCTGGTAAGGCCTGATCCCAGGTGGCTGAGCTATCATCACCCAGCCAGGTCTCCGTGAAACAAGCCAGGTCAGCCTCTTGGTCCAGTAGGAGATCATGGACTATGTGTGTTTTATTTTTGACTGACCTGGCATTACACAAGAGCAGGGAAAGGCTCTGTGGTTGGTTTGGTATGCTCTCCAGCCCTTTTGGGATAGCAGGGTGAATGGGAGAGAGATATCTGTCAGGGTCCTAACTGCAGCCCCTCTTGCAACACAAAAAGCAAACAGCTTTTATTGAAGAAGTAGATACATGTGATAGAAGTGACTTTTTTGTCAGGAATTAAAGAATTAAACATATGCCGTTTATAACCATATGAATCCACCCCACTCCATTTACCCATAAAGCTGATTAATTGGATAGCCCTTTCCCGCACAGCGTTCTCCCGCCCTTTTCTGTACAGTGTCCTCCCATCCGGGATTCTGGCAGCTTTCCTAAAAGCAATGAAGCTCTCATGTGCGCTTTCTCAACCACTGCACCTGTGGCCTTGGACCACAGAACTCAGCCACACAACAGTTTTCATTAACATTTTGGCTTAACAATATATATAGCTATCTATAATATGAAACCATATCACTCTCCACATAATATGATACCATATGAAAATATAATAAGCACAAACCCATAGCAACATAATGTAATATAAAAATATCCATAACTCTCTAGGTTCCCCCTCCTTTTACAGAGACCAGCCTTTTAAACTCAAGCCTCTGTTAGAAGGGTGATTCCCACACATTCCAATCCTAGAAAAGAAGCACATTCTTTAGCCACGATATATCTACCTGTTTCTAGTATCTTTTATTAAAGCACATATTAAAACATATTATTTTAACCCACCATAATTCCCATCTATTTTAACTCTAATCTAAACCTAAACCTATAACCCTTATGGCATGAATCCCTAAATGAATAAATGCATGACATATTGTGACTTCAGCCTGATGCTCCTTACCTGAATAATTGAGGCAGTACTATTGTGACTTCAGGGTGGTGCTCTTTACCTGAAGGATTCAGACTGGCCCTTTGTGACTTTATGCTGATGTTCTTTGCCTGGAGGATTGAGACGGGAGAAATTTCACTTCAGACTGGTGCTCCATACCTGAAGGATTGAGACTGACCCATTGCAACTTCAGGATCATTCTCTTTGCCTGAAGGACTGAGACAGGACCGTTGTGATCTGATAGAGATGCTCCTTTCCTGAAGGATTGAAACTGGCCCATTGTGATCTCAGCCTGAGGTTCCTTGCCTGAAGAATTGAGATGGTACTATTATGACTTCATGGTGCTGCTCTTTACCTGAAGGATTTATACTGAACCATTGCAACCTCAGGCTGATGTTACTTGCCTGAAGGATTGAGACAGGAGAATTGGAACTTCAGACTGGTGCTGTACACCTGAAGGATTGAAACTGGTCCATTGCGTGTCAGAACTAGTGTATAAGATTTGCAGCTCTAGACTGGTTCTCAAGGAGGAGTGAAGCTGGCTTGGGAACACTGCTCTTCAAGGTGAGGCTGTCTGGGAGAAGGGAAGGGGAAGTATACACAACCTTGGTATCTATGCACCCTCTGCTTGTGTTGCTTTAGCTTGGGAATTGGGGGCTGGCTTAGGGAGGGGTTGAGCAAGTTCCTCTGGACTTCAGACTTTGCAAAAAGGAGTTAATGGATGTTTCTGCCTGGATTCATCAATAAAGCTTCTTTTGTTTCAAATGAGTTTTATTTTTTGAGCACAGGACTGACTCCAGATCTCAACATTTGCAAAGTCACACAGATTTAACTCCAATGGAGACCCAGGAACAAGAAGAGTTCTTGGGGAACCTGGTGGTTCTGGAGAGCCCAGTGGTGGAGGAGCACATGCCTTCTTCAGAGGAACTAGGGCCAAGCCCAAGGCTGGGAAACCTCCTGAAGCTCACACCATCCAGGCCACCACTGGAGGATTTGGGTTTCTGGCCCCAGACTGGGGAAAGGAAGGCCGTCGGGGGGAGAGCCTGGGATCTGGCAGTGGGGGAGTCACTTGATAGCCGCCCCAGGACAGAAGAACCCCAGGTAGACATTTATCGAATGGAGGAAGACATAAAGGAATTGAAGGACCTTATGAAGTGGATGGTGCCCAACTTAAAGATGCGGAGAAAGAAGATGCCAGAGGCGAACCGAGGGCAGCTGATGCTCCTTGCCTGAAGCATTGGGACACTCCCTTTGTGATCTCAGGCTGACTTTCATGGATGAGAAAGCTGGGCCAAGTCCATGACATACAATGGCCCAGTGAAACAATGCCCATGTTGTAGGAGCCAATGCTACCTAGTGGTTTGAGCATAGTGGAACTATGACTTTGGAGATCAGGGTTTGAATCTCAGCTCCAACATAGAAACTCGCAGGATGACTGGGTCACACTCTCTTAGCCTTAGGACAAGGCAATGGGAAACATTAAATATAGACATTTAAATATTGTGATTGCTATGGTTGTTCTTATTGGGTTGTTGTTGTTATTGCTGTATATCTATACATTATGATTTTATGTAGATTATTCTTAGAAAAAAATTAAAAATAAACCTATTAAAATCAGTCAGACACATGAGTCCCACCCAGCCCTCCTCCTATTGACATCTTTGGGAGTGATGAAGGCTGGGGCCAACCCAAGGACTCCAATCCTAGCCCCATTTTCTGGAAATTAAGGGGATGTACAGGCCGTCCCTTTTAGCGCCAGATCAGGGCCATGACAAACACGCTGCTTTCCAGCAGCTCTTTTTTGCACTATGATAAGGTTACGCTGTGGCCATGATCTGGCCTTTCCATGGTGCAAAAAGGAGCTCCTTTCTGCGCTGGGGAAAATGTGCCATATCCGCCAACAGTGTGGCTTTTCTGCATTCCTTTGGCACTGCATCATCTGGATGTAGTGCTAGAGGAAAGCCATGATGTCACCTGCGATGTGGTGCAATGTGCAGCATCACGCCGGCATGTGGGAAGAGTCAGGGAGTGCACCGTGAAGATGCCATCTTCGCCTTCATGCCGGCTAACGATGGTGGTCTGTACGCCCCGAAAGGCACAGTGAACTGGCTTAGTTTTTCAGCATTCACAAGATTCTCTCTTTGAGGGTTTGGAGGCGAGACTAATAATAGTAATAATAATAATAATATCAATAATTAATATCCTGCTTTCCAATTGATTTATTTTGAATTTTAGGGAAGGTTCAGGTTGCCCTTAGTGCTGTTGAATTGTATTTTCAGTGGTCTGTGAAATGTGCATAAATGTCTGCACATAAAAAACACTTTGTATTTTCTGCAGGTGTGGAAAGAACCAAGATGCTTCCAAAGGAAGGGAGAGAAGAGAAACGACCCTCAATTCCTCCTTTGTGGAAGAAACTGGAGGAAAGAAGACCTCCGGACAGGTTAGTGTCCAGACCTCCTTTTTTGTGGTGGAGCCATTGGGAATTTGACTGACTAGGATGCAATGTGGGTGTTATTTACGATCCTCTGTCTTTCAGCGAAGGCTGTTTTCTATTGCAGATCACCTTTTGAGATGTGGCAGTGTTCTTCACAGAGGAGGAATGGCCACTCTTGAGTCCAAAACAGACATTTCTGTACAACGAGGTGATGATGGAGACCTATGAAAATGTGTCCTCTGTGGGTAAGGACCCATTGCCCTTCCTATAGAATGGGGGCAAGTGCTCTAGAAAGCTACATTGCATGCAACATTGGTTCCAATTCAATTTTTATAGCAACATCCTGCGAAATCATGGAATTTGTAGTTTGTAGTTTCTAGAACTGCCCACATTACACCGGTTCTTAAATGCCTCCACTGGCTGCCCATTAGTGTCTGGGCAAGATACAAGGTGTTGGTTGTAACATTTAAGGCCCTGCATGGCTTGCGTCCAGACTACTTTCAGGAGTGCCTTCTTCCACACAATCCTCCCGGCACTGGAAAAAGTCTCCTAAAGCCTAAGAAGACTAGATTGGCTGTAACAACCCAGAGGACCTTTTCTTCTGCCTCTCCTAGGCTTTGGAATGACCTTCCGGAAGATATCCGTCACATCACCACCTTAGAAGCCTTTTAAAAGGCTGTTAAGATGGATCTCTTTTGGCAGGCCTTTCCAGATTAGGGCTTTTCACTCTCACCGACATTGTTATTGATACCGATACCCCGGCTGCTCTTCATAGATAGAAGTTCTCCCCTCAGCCTCTCCACCCAATCTAGTCTTCACACATGGCTTAAAGAATAAAGGAGGTAGGAAGGAGAAAGATGTAGATGGTAATAATAAGAACAAAATTAAGAACAAGTGTGATGTATGTTTGAATTGTAATTTTATTGATTTAATGGTTGTTTATTCCGAAAATAAAAAATAATTTGAACATTATTTACAGTTTGACCTCAGTATCTGCTGAGGTTTGGTTTCAGGACCCCACTTAGTAACCAAAATCCGTGGATGTTCAAGTCCTATTACAAACAATGGGGTTGTAGTATGATGTGCCTTACATAAAATGGCAAAATCAAGGTTGGCTTTTTGGGGATATATTGAGATGCAGAATCTGTGGATACTGAGAGCTGACTATGAAAGGTTACAAAGCAGTTGAAATCATCCTATTAAGAGAAATGTAACCCATGTAATTGGACTCATGGAGAAGTGGTCAGATGGAACCAAGGAGAATGTGTTTCTTTGGTTGGTTTCCCTGGAAAGAACTGAGAATCTTGTCCAAGGTGGGAGTTGAGTCAGTTGAGGCTGAGAGAAGGAGGAGAGACCTCAGGACAAGAGCATTTCTCTGGGTTAGTTTGCCTGTTTCCTATTTTATGTTAGTGTTTAGAGTACTGTCTTCCTTACAGTGGAACCTACTCCTGCTTTGTGAAGGCATCACAAGTTGGACTGGTTGATCTCACCTGAAAGCATCCTTCTTATCCCTTCATTCCTATTGTACGTTCCTTGAACTGTATGGTTGTGTTATTTATTACATTTCATCCCACCTTTCTCCCATGGATGGGTCTCAAGATGGCTTAGGATACAAAATAAAGGTTGAACAAAAGCATTTCTTAAAAAAGAGCACATACTAGTAAAATAAGGATACTGCTATTCCTTCGGTTGGAAGTTCGTTCTTCAAGATCTGCAAGGGATAATCTACAAATGTTAACTGGGAGGGAAAGAGGACATTGGAGGACAATGGCTTGGAGATATAACACATAGACAGTAGTGAATGGAGACTTCCATGTTAGTGGGTTGGTGAATCTGCTCTGTCTTTTAGTCTGAGCTCTCTCTGGTGCTGACTCTATTTGGGAAATGGGCTCCAGCCCCATGGATGAAAACCTGGAGGAAATTCAATGCCCCAATAATATGGAAGTCACAGTCTGTCAAGGTTTACATGAACTGTGTGAAATGTGGTTTTTGTTTTGCTGTTGTCTGTCCTGAATTTCCCATCTCCACTAAATGACCCCAAGATCAAGCAAGAAGAGAGAAGGAGAAAACTGTGTCTCCTTCCACTTTCTCAACCCCATGCGGAAATGTATGGACCTCTTTCATGGCAATGCTTAGACACAGCATTGCCATGAAATGCTCCTTAAGAAAAACAAGGCTTGTAATCTTTCACAGAAGACATATTATTTGGGAGGCAGTTCAAGAAAAATCCTATCAGGAAGGTGCCCTCAATTTCTTTTCTAGGCTTTTAGGCTGGTGGGCTTTTTCATCCACAGTTTTATGGTGGAGGTGGCCTATGACAAACCTCCTTTGAACACAGACAAATGAAGAACTGCCTTCAACTTGACCACTAGCGAACCTGTTAAAAGTTTACATGATGAAGAGAGTTCTGCCTGATAGATCCTATGATGCTTCTTTTGAGTTTCACTTCATTTGCTGAGGTAAAATTGTATTTATTTGTTAGACTGTTTTTATACAGTTCTCCAGACAAAGGACTTGGAAAGAAGAAAGGTCTCTCCACAAATTTGTCTGGCCTTAAGATGAATGACAATTCTTTCTGACCCAGAGGAAGGGAGCCAAGTGAGTCTGGGACACTTTTATGCAATAGGTTCTTGGCCTTAGGAGAAAAGCTGCAATATGGAAAAGGGGCACCAGCTCATCTTTCTACTCTTTGTTCAAATGGACAGGTTTTCTCTGACTTACAGAATCAAAACAGCCCATTTGGATGTTGAATGCAGATTGGAGGATGACTCACATTTGCCGCTGGGATCTTCCTGGCATGACTACAGAAACATAATAATAATAATAATAATAATAATAATATGTTTTATTTATAAACCGCTATTCCAAATAGATCATAGCGGTGTACAAGAAAATTATATAACAGTACAAGAAAAATCTACAATTAAGAAACACTGTGTCTTCAGGCCAGCCCCTGATGACGCTGGGCCGGCCTGCTCTCTCCCTCAACGGCCGAAAGATGACAGTTATGGAGGGAGGGCACTCTGTCTTCAGGCCAGCCCCTGATGACGCTGGGCCGGCCTGCTCTCTCCCTCAACGGCCGAAAGATGACAGTTATGGAGGGAGGGCACTCTGTCTTCAGGCCAGCCCCTGATGAAGCTGGGCCGGCCTGCTCTCTCCCTCAACGGCCGAAAGATGGATCTCATAGAATCAGATGACGACCTGGAACTAACTGACAAGGTACAGAAGAAGCCTATGCACTTTCCATGGTGTTTTAGAGTTGGGCAGCATGGTTGCATCTGGATGCCTTGCAAAGAGAGTTAGTTATTCCTCCCCCCACAGAGAATTTATCCTTAAAGCAATAGAGGTCAGGGCAGGGGAGCATTAAATCCACCCCAAACTTTTTACTGAACTCTCTTCCCCCCAATAAATTCAATGCCTTGGACAGTCGAGATTAAAACCAACATGGATTCACTGTCCCACTAAGATGGAAGCCACTAAGGGGGTTGGACACAATGGGACACAGACCTTTGTCTTTAGTGAGAGCCATTCAATGACTTTTACGAGGCAAGTCAGGTCAGATCTAGGAGTCCAAGTAGACAACAAATTGAACATGAGTCGACAGTGCGATACGGCAGCTAAAAAGGCCAATACAATTTTAGGCTGCATCAATAGAAGTATAGTTAGAAGTTAAGATTTGATATGATAGCCCTGTTTGAATACTTGAAAGGATGTCGTATTGAGGAGGGAGCAGGCTTGTTTTCTGCTGCTCCAGAGACTAGGACCCAGAACAATGGATGCAAGCTCCAGGGAAAGAGATTCCACCTCAACATTAGGAGGAAGTTTCTGACAGTAAGGGCTGTCCGATAGTAGAACACACTCCTTCCTTGGAGTCTCCTTCCTTTGAGGTCTTCAAACAGAGGCTGGATGACCATCTGTCAGGGATGCTTTGATTGAGAGTTCCTGAATGGCAGAATGAGGTTGGACTGGATGGCCTTTGGTGTCTCTTCCAACTCTATGATTCTATGAATCCCATTAAATGTTCCATCATTTTGATCTAGTCCATCACTTTGTCCCATTCTACCAGTCTTATTATTCAATGTACTATATTCCAGTATTCTTTCACTTTGACACAGGACCAGCAGAGATGGAAAAATGTGCCCTTTTCATTTCCGCACATCCAGCACCCATCAGAACAAGTCTTAGATGTTTAATGTATATTTTCAGGTTTCTAATACCATTGAAAAATATTTTGTAGTAGTTTTCTCTTAGGGTTTGGGAAGCTGTGTATTTTATCCTCCTTTTCCAGGATAACTCCCATTCTTCCATCTCAATATTGTGTCCTAGATTTCTTGGCCATTGAACCATGTTTTCTTTAACCACTTCAGATTCCATCTCATGTTTTAACAGGATTGTATACAATCTCCCCACAAGTGAACCTTTCCCCGATAGCAAGCACATTTCCTAGTATCTCTGTACTAATTATTTCTATTCCATATGTTTTCATATCCAACAAAAACCTCTCTCTTATTTGCCTGAAAATAAGCCAATTACATTTTTTACCTTCTTCTCTTATTTCTTCTAACATTTTTAATTTAATCATATTGCCTTGCTTAGTTATCATTGTATTATTATTATTTATATCACGCTTCTCCAAACAGATCAAAAGAATCAGTAAAATGCAATAGCATCAGTGTTGCATCCAAAACTCTCCCAATTCCTCCCTTCCACATTAAAATACAATTAAATTCTTAAACAGTTATTAAAACAATTATTAAAAATAGAGCAGAGGCAGTTAAAACAGTTCTTGAAGAATTTATGAAATTAATTGGAGATTGCTGTAATGTTAAAAAGACGATCAAGACGGGTGATATATCAGACCTCTTCCGGAGGCTATTCCATAAACTGGGAGCGGCAGAAGAGAAGGTCCTCTGGGTAACTGCAGCCAGCCTTGTTATTTCTGGCTGCAATAAGCTTTTACTAGAGGACCTCAATGTGTGGGGCAGATTGTATGGGAGAAGGAGATCCTGTAAGTAAGCTGGACCCAAGCCATGAAGGGCTTTTAAGGTTATAGCCAACACCTTGTACTGTCCCTGGAAATTAATGAGCAGCCAGTGAAGAGACGTTACTATAGGTGTGATATGGTCACCTCTAGATCTTCCAGTGACCACTCTGGCTGCCATATTTTGGATTAGTTGAAGTTTCCAGACATAATACAAGGGTAGCCCTATGTAAAGCACATTACAGAAGTCAAGATGTGAGGTTACCAGCGCATGCACCGTAGTTTTCAAGCCTTCAGGTTCCAGGAAGGGACGCAGTTGGCGTATCAATCAAAGATGATAACAGGCACTCTTGGCCATCGCATCTATCTGATCTGACAACTGGATAGATGGATCCAGGAGCAGCCCCAAACTGCAAACACAGTCCTTTAGGGGAAGTCTGACTCCATCCAGGTCCAGTTGACAGAACTCCATACCCAGAATAGGACCTCCAACAACACGCACCTCCATTTTATCTGGATTCAGTTTCATTCTGTTTTTTCCTCATCCAGCCCATTACTGCCTCAAGACATTCATTCAGAGGGAGA
Organism: Sceloporus tristichus; assembly: GCA_016801065.1. Lineage (NCBI taxonomy): Eukaryota > Metazoa > Chordata > Lepidosauria > Squamata > Phrynosomatidae > Sceloporus > Sceloporus tristichus. The sequence continues at coordinate 12,793 of JACSCI010000267.1, read as the reverse complement.
TGCCTTCTTTAGTTGTCACTGAGATATCTCTGGATGTCATGAGCATACAGATAGCACCCGCCCCATGCCTCCGGATGAACTCTCTTGGCGGTTTGATGTAGATGTTGAATAGCATTGGGGATAGGAAGGTGCCCTGGGCAATGCTGGATTTAAGATCCCTTTGAGAGGAGCAACTGTCCCCAAGCATCTCCATCTGGAATCTGCTTGAGAAATAGGTCCGGAGCCATTGCAATGCATTGCCCCCGATCCCCAATTCCCTCTGGCGTTCCAGAAGGATGCCATGGTCAATAGTATCAAAAGCCACTGAGAGATCCAAAAGCATCAACAGGGTCACATTTCCCCTGTCAATACTTAAGTGGAGATCATCTAAGGTGACCATAGCAATCTTGACTCCGTATTCCATCCTGAAGCCAGGTTGAAATGGATCTAGGTAATCTGTTTCATCCAAGACCATTTGGAGTTGAAGAGAAATGAAAGACGGGAGACCGCTCTGT
>JACSCI010000266.1:0-43116 GCA_016801065.1 Sceloporus tristichus | reverse complement strand
AACACTGAAATATATATATATATATGTGTGTGTGTGTGTGTGTGTGTGTGTTATTGACAAAAATAATGTTAGTTTACTCCTGAGATTTGTGTGGCTTCTCTTCTTTGTGGACTCTCTGATGTGTCACTCGTTGTGACTTCTGAGAGAAACATTTGCCACACTGCTGGCATTTGTATGGCTTCTCACCTGTGTGGACTCTCTGATGTGTCACTAAGACTGCGTTCAAAGAAAATCATTGCCCACAATGCTGGCATTTGTACGGCTTTTCTCCTGTGTGGACTCTCTGATGCGTCTCTAGGATTGACTTCCGAGAAAAACATCTCCCACAATGCTGGTATTTGTATGGCTTCTCTCCTGTGTGGACTCTCTGATGTCTCACTAAGTGTCCCTTCAAAGAAAAACAGTTGCCACAATGCTGGCATTTGTATGGCTTCTCTCCTGTGTGGACTCTCTGATGTGTCACTAGGGTTGACTTCAAATAAAAACATTTCCCACAATGCTGGCATTTGTGTGGCTTCTCTCTTGTGTGGACTCTCTGATGTGTCACTATATGTGACTTCCGAGAAAAACATTTCCCACAATGCTGGCATTTGTATGGCTTCTCTCCTGTGTGGACTCTCAGATGCTTGACAAGGACTGACTTGTAAGCAAAATGTTTCCCACAGTGCTGGCATTGATGTGACTTCTTTCCTGTGTGGACTCTCTCATGACTGACAGGTTCTTCTGTAAACAAGGAAAATGACAGACAAGACAATCTCAGCGTTAAGAGAGGAAGATGTTACCCCAAGATTTAGCCCCACGTTCTTCCCTCCCTATTTCAGGTTAAATTAATAAAGTTGGTGTGAGTGACCCTGTTGTGGATGCCCCCAAATCCATATCATGATTGTATCCTTACTCACAGGAGCTAGCAAAGAAGAGATTGAGGGAACTTTCTTGAGCAATTCAGTGAAATCAGAGAGTCAGGCAGTTGAAAAATATTCCATTAAACATGTGCAAAAATACTTTGATTGACAGGTGGCATCATTTCCTGTGAGACTGCCATAGAGTCCTGAGTCAGAGCCCAAAGCATGATGCAAGCTAACTGCAAAGGATGCTTCATGCTGTTTGGCACCAGAAGATACCAATACAGTATACAGCTCACATGCGGATTGGTGTGGATTGGATAAGAGTTGTGTGTACAAGAGATGGTGAAGTTGATGGAAGTCAGAGAGGAGAGTTTGCAAATATTTGTATTATTTTGCAACTCAAGATAGAGAACCTCCAAGGATTTTGATTAAATCAATTATGTTTGTGTCTTATTTTTAAATGAAAAGTGGTCAGTGCATTGCCAATATCTATATCTGGATATTTGTTTCCATACTCTGCTATGTTATTGTTGAGCTGCATCTGGGCGTGTCACCCTCAGATTGTGCTGTATATTGGCTTGTGAACGCAATCGAAATTCAGAGCCAAGAAGGATCAAGAGCCAGTGTGCTAATCCTTTTTGTCTGAGATATTTGCACCAAGCACCCATTTCAAATGCCTTTGGAGTTGTCTGTGCTTCCAGGCCTGGTATAGTTGGGCTGACTCCTGAGGTCGCTCTTGCCCCAACCAAACTATATGTCTGCTAAGTACCAGCTAAGTACCAAATTCCCCTAAAAGCATAGCTCTTGCGGGTGACCTCCCCAGACTCCAGAATTTTGGGTAACAAATGACCTCTGGAATCAACCATGGAACTAAGCAAGCTCAGGTAGGAAAAGAAACATTAAAGAAAAAGCAGGTTTTGTGTCCCTCTTTCCTCGCTTTATAGATTGTCTGAAAACAAAGATTTGAACCGATTCTCAGAAGTTCTCTCAAACTAGTTCTTAAAATCTGTCAGGTTCATGACTGCCTCCCAATCCCCAAGGCCCCTCTCCTTTGGTGTCTCTCCAATAGTGCCTCACTAAAGTACAAATTCAAATATTCTACAGGATGTTGCTATCACAATTAAACTGTGCTTGAAAGGGATCTAGGACTCCTAGTAGGCCACAAGCTGAACATGGGGCATCAGTCTGATGCTGCAGCTACAAAGGCCCATGTGATTCTAGGCTGCATCAATACAAGAATGGTTTCTACATCAAGGGAAGTAATAGTGCCTCTCTATTTTGCTTTGGTCAGGCTCACTTGGAATAATCCTGTGTCCAGTCCACAATTCAAAAAGGATGTTGACAAATTGGAGCATGTCAAAGGAGGGCAACCAAAGTGGTGAAGGGTCTGGAAACCATAATGCTCTATGAGGAGCAGCTTATAGAACTGGCTATGTTTAGCCTGGAGAAAAGAAGATAAAGAGTGGATATGATATCCATGTTTAAATATTTGAAAGGATGTCATGTTGCGCAAGGAGAAGGCTTGCTTTTTGCTGACACAGAGAAAAGGAGACACCACAATGGATGCAAGCCAAAGGGAAAGAGGGTCCACCTAAACATTAGGAGGAACTTTGTGACAGTAAGAGCTCTTTGACAGTGGAATATATTCCCTTAGAGTTTGGTGGAGGTCTTTAAAGAGAGGCTGGATGGCCATCTCTTGGGGGTGATTTGAATGTGTATTCCTGCATGGCAGAAGGGGGTTCAACTGGATGGACCTTGTGGTCTATTCCAACTCTATGACTCTATAATTCTAGTGGAACCATAGCAACATGATAATATAGGGGGGAAGGCGGGATCGATGCGTAATATCTATCTCTCCTTCCTGTCCCTCTCCTAACCAAAAGGACCTGAGGATCTTTCCAATCATGCCACAAACCCTGTCTCTGCTCCTGTGCAATGCCAGATCCATTAAAAACAAGTCCCACATAATACAATCTACTTGAGGACAACATCTGTGATCTGGCTTGCATTACTGAGACCTGGCTAGGGCCTGAAGGGGAAGCAGTGTGGGCTCAGGCCCTGCCAGCCGGGTACTCAGTTAAGGACCAGACCAGGTTAGGTGGGCGGGGGGGGGGTGTTGCCTTGGTCTATAAGTCCACCTTGTCTTTAACCAGGAACCATCTCCGTCAAACTTCCTACATCGAGTGTATTTACTTGACCCTGAAGGCTAGGGACAGTCTAGGGATTTTGTTGGTGTATCGGCCACCCCGTGCGCTAACAGACTCCCTTAACGAGCTGACACAGCTGGTCTCGGAGCTGCTGTTGGAAACGCCCAGGCTACTTGTCCTGGGCGACTTCAACATCCCCTTCGCGGCCAACTATGTTCCATCCGGTGCGGCTCGGGAATTCATGGAGACCATGGCGGCCATGGGCCTGTCCCAGCTGGTCACGGGTCCTACGCATTCTGCGGGTAATACACTCGATTTGGTCTTTTGTTCGGAGATGGAAAATCCGTGGGCGGAAATATCTAATATTTCCCCCCTGTCATGGACGGATCACTTCCTGGTGGAGGCAAAGATCAAGGCTTCTACCCAGATCCCTCCCGGGGGTGGTGGACCTATTCGAATGGTCCACCCTCGAAGGCTGATGGAACCCAGCAGGTTCCAAGAAGCCCTAGAGGGTTACATGGTTGGAAATGACAGCGATTCTGTTGATGCCCTGACCAACATCTGGGACACTGATCTCTCCAGGGCTATATGCAGTATCGCTCCCAAGCGCCCTCTCAGGCCTGCTTCCAAGAGAAAGCCCTGGTACACGGAAGATCTCCGGGCAAGGAAGCGGGTTCTGCGACGGATAGAGCAGCGCTGGAGGAAACACCAGCGCTTATCCGACCAGACTCTCCTAGATCGTCTGCTGGACGACTATGGAGAGGCGATACGTGCAGCTAAGAACTCGTTCTATGATGCACGTATCGCGTCCGCGGAGTCGCGTCCGGCAGAGTTGTTCAGGGTTGTGAGAGAGCTGACTCAGCTACCTCCTACCCTGAACCAGATCCTTGAACCGACCAAGGCCTGCTGTGACCAATTTAACAACTTCTTCGCGGATAAAATCTCTCGGATAAGCGAAGGTCTTGAACCCAGTATTAGAGCAGAACCTAGAACAGAGGTATCCAGAGCTTCCGTGGACTCGGTTAGACTGGATCAGTTTGAGTCTGTGAGTACTGAGGATGTGGACAGGATCCTTAGAAGTGTTCGGAAGACAACCTGCTCTCTCGATCCCTGTCCCTCATGGCTAGCGGCTCAGGGGGGCCCGGCAGTAATTTCTTTACTGCATCGGATTATAAATACATCTATGGGGGAAGGACAATTTCCATCCAGCTTAAAATTGGCCATTGTAAAACCTCTGCTGAAAAAGCCTTCCCTCGACCCCCTGTTGCATAATAATTATCGGCCTGTTTCGCTATTGCCATTTTTGGGGAAGGTGATCGAGAGGGCGGTTGCAATCCAGCTTCAATCGATCCTGGAGGAAACGGAGTATCTTGATCCATTTCAAACCGGCTTTCGGGTGGGCTACGGGGTTGAGACGGCCATGGTCGCCTTGGTCGATGATCTCCGTCTGGGCATTGACAGGGGAAGCGTGTCCCTGTTAGTGCTCTTAGACATCTCAGCGGCTTTCGATACCATAGACCATGGTATCCTTCTGGGGCGCCTGGCAGAGGTGGGAATCGGGGGCACTGCGCTCCAGTGGTTCCGATCCTACCTCTCTGGGAGGTCCCAGATGGTGCAGCTGGGAGACGTGTGCTCCGATGAGAGGCCCCTAACATCTGGGGTCCCTCAAGGGGCCATTCTGTCTCCCATGCTTTTTAACATTTACATGAAACCGCTGGGAGAGATCATCCGGAGACATGGGGCGCGGTGTTATCAGTACGCTGATGACACCCAAATAGTCTTCTCTATGTCCCCGACTGATGCAGTGACTGGGGTTGGCATCTCTCCTCTCGTGGCCTTCCTGGAGTCGGTAATGGATTGGATGAGGGAAAATAGACTCAGCCTGAATCCAGAGAAAACGGAAGTACTAGTGATAGGTTCTCCTGGCCCAGGGATGGCGGTGGTTCCACCTGTTCTGAACGGGGTCACGCTTCCCGTGAAGGACTCTGTTCGCAGTTTGGGGGTGCTCCTTGACTCGTCGCTCCACCTTACATCTCAGGTGGATGCGACAGTCAGGAGTGCTTGTTATCAGCTTCGGCGGATACGCCAACTGCGTCCCTACCTGGACCAGAGGAACCTTGAAACGGTTGTACATGCTCTGGTAACCTCTCGCTTGGATTTCTGCAACGCGCTCTACATGGGGCAACCCTTGTACCATTCCCGGAAGCTACAATTAGTGCAGAACATGGCAGCTCGACTGGTCACCGGCACGTCCAGGGCCAGTCACATAACACCCGTGCTTAAAGACCTCCATTGGCTGCCTATTCGCTTCCGGGCGCAATACAAGGTGTTGGTTATTACCTATAAAGCCCTAAATGGCTTGGGCCCAGGGTATCTAGAGGACCGCCTCTCCCCATACATTCCGCCCCGCACACTCAGATCATCTGGACAGCTGCGCTTAAGCGTCCCAGAGACAAGGTTAATATCTACATCAAAGAGGGCCTTTCATCCTGGCCCCTAACCTCTGGAACTCGCTACCAGCTGAGCTCCGTGCTGCCGCCTCCTTAGCCCAATTTAGGAAAGGGTTGAAGACCCTACTATTTGAGCAGGCATTCCCCTAACACCTACCCCGACTATGCTTTGATCCTCCCCCTTGCCAGTGTGGCCGCTGGCATACTGTGTTTTTAATCTGTATTTAATTGTGTATTATGCTTTGTATTGATGTTGTAAACCGCCCTGGTATTTGATAGGGCGGTATATAAATAAACATTTTATTTATATTATTATTTATTTATGAAAGGGCCCTCAGTCTTTATAGAAAGAGCAATGGATTAAGGTTCCTTACCTACAGAAGCCACATTCTCATAATTGTCCATCATTACATAATTGTACAAAAGTTTCTGTTTCTTCGTCAACAGATTCCATTCATCCTCTGAGAAATATACTGCCACATCTGCAAAGGTCACCTGAAAGAGAAAATAGCCCTCATCCAGAGAGAGACTAAGCAAAAGGGGAGGAAAGCACATAGTGCATCCCAAATATTAGTATTTCATCACTTCAGAATTCAGTCCAGGAAATAAACTTTCAATTCTGTCAGCAAGAAAAAAGCTACTGCCTTTCAGATCAGTTTGTCTTGAATCCTTTCAATATAATATATAATATAATAAAAAATATAATTTAGGCCATGACTGGGATATTGATTAGGATACTAATAATCCCAACACATATAGTACATTTAGCCACAAAAGAATTATGGTGCATTTAGCCATTTCTTGCCACATTTCAGAGGCAAATGTCATTTTAAAAAACAGTTCTGGGAGGACTCTGGACTTGAGGGCCACTGGGCTCAGCCCCAATTTAGATCCAGAGACATTCTCCCATATCCCCAACATTTCACAGACAGGAAAAGCAAGGCACATGTGGACAAGCAACACCAGAAGGTGGTGAGGATGGCCAAAGTTGTTTATGAGGAAGATCACACAAGCTAGGAAGTTCACAGCAGTTTGCTTTTACCTCAGCCTCCTGGCAAGGGAAGACCCTGGCAACTTTTCTCCTCTCCTCTCCCCCCTTTTGAGTTGATGGGGTGCAAACTCCTTGGAAGTCACTTTGCAGCAACCCAAGACAGCTGAGGAGAAGGGGGAAAGTGGGAGGAGGAGAGAGAAACCGGGACATTTTTGAAAGCCCCTGAAAAAGTGGGGTGACAGAGGATTAACCAGGACTTTCTCTGCCAAATTGGGACAACATGTTCTCCACTTGCTTTCATGAGCTGGTCCAGCAGTGACACAAATGAAACTAATAGTCAGGATGTCAACTCACCAAAGAGTTATTGTACTTCGACAGCCTCTTTCTCTTGGAGCCCAACTCTCTCCGCTTGGCCTCTGTGTTGGCCATTAGGTGGGAAGCGGGGGGGGGGGGGTCCTGGTGGCACTTGGGTCTCGTTCAGCAAAATATGCCCCAAAGCTATGTAGAAGGAGACCAAATGAAGTTCCTGAGAAACGAGATTAGGGTTAGGCTTGATTTGTCAAGAAACACTGCATCACTCAAAGACACAGAGAACAGTATGCTGCTAGTGAGATACGCAGGTGACATAAGCCTCCTTTGGGCCAATGCAGAGATGGGTATCCCCTTCCTCTCTCTTCACCAAACAAAGTCCCATGGACCTAGGATAGATTCACTGCAGCTCCCCTACACAACAGATACTCCATGTTAAAACGCTTTTGACATTGCTATGTTGCGCAGCACTTGAGGCAACACGTTAACGTATGGCACCAGATTCTCCACCTTAACTATGGTCAGTAGATTGTGAGCTGAAGAAACACCTGTCGCTTTCTCAGTGAGCAAAGGGACCCTGTAATCTTCTCTCAGATGAGGCTTTTATGCATATAAGAAGTTCCACTGTGTACAACACTATATACATCGACACCCTCCACCATCCACACCAGTAACAACCCACTCTGAGGCACACACTGTCTGACTCTTCCTCAGTGACAGTTGAGAATGACAGTTGACAGTTGCATCAACATTCCAATGATGCACTGTTTAAATGCTGACACATATAACTGCCACTAGAGCTGTCAATGACTTCCACAACAGCTCCACCTAGTGGCCACATGCATGTCATTTCCTCAGACCTGTTCACCATGGTCCTGACACTCCATGCCTTGTGAGAGTGGAGCGGGGTCAGGGGATGGGGAATTGGAGAGGACCCTGGCTATGTCCCTGTAGCTAGATGTGAAATGAGCGCATCATCTGCTGAAGCCTCCTGACCTCCCCAGTGGCCCTCAGAGGAGAATGCCTTCCTTTGGCTTCTGGCTAGAGAAACACAGCTGGAGGCTTCTCCAATGCCTCGCACCCAACACTCTCTTCAGGCATGGAATGAACATGGAGCATGGCTTCCACAATTCCCATGTTTCATTTTGTATTCCTTCTGATTTCACTTCTATTTTAAACCTCTCCCTCATTTGACGATAAAGATACCAGTGACAATCTAGGCCAGATTCTTAGGTTCTTCTTGTGTTTTGATCTCTAGTTTTCCTTGCGATTCTTTCAGGACATCCTTGTATCTTAATCATATAGTTTTCTGGATACCTTTCCTCCCAAAAAGAGCCTCATGCGGCAAACACCATAAAGGTATTTTTGGAGATATTCTACACTTGTTTTCCCCAGATCTTCAATAGAGTTTTTCTTACGAAATGATTTGTACTTTCTTTATGGACTTTCTCTTTACCGTAAATTAGGTATCCATTCCACCCAAATCTTAAATGTTCACCCTCCAGACATAACAATTGTTCATTCTCTAACATAAACCATTCTCTAATCCAAACTAAACAACAAGCAGCATAATAAAGTCCTCTTCTACTTTTGTCATCACAAAGTATTTTCATTTTTATCCTGGCTCTTTTTTTATTCCAAATACATTTTGAGATTTCCTTTTGCCATAAATTCAATGCTTTTTCATTCTGGATGATGGGTATCGCTTGAAACAGAAACAGTCTTTCATGAAGGAAACTCATTTGGATCAGTGACATTTTTCCTAATAGCGATAAGTGTAGTTTCCCCCATTTTTCTAGGCCTTTTCTGATTTCCTTCCATGTGTCTCATAGTTATTGTGAAATAGATCTGAGTTTTTATTTGTTTAGTTGATTCCTAGATATTTAACTTTCTTTCCCACTTTAAATCCACTAATTTCCAAAAACTCCTCTATTTTGGCTCTAGACGTTTGAGATCCTTTATACAGTTTAGCATAGAATTCTTAAAAGGTCTTCTTAATTTTATTTTGGCCAGATGTTAATGTCGAATCTTTTTTTATTTGTGTTATGATGTTTTGTTCTTTTAACTTCCATATTTTATTGGCAAACCATCTTCTTGACTTGTTCGCTTGTTCAAAATTCCTTTGTTTTAGATATCTAAGTTTATTCTGTATTTCCATTCCTTCTTCTGTGTAGCTTTATGAGGGAAGATTGCATCCTGGATTGTGCTCATTTTTTAGGATGTGAAGACATATGTAAATTCATTTTGTAAACCCAGTGAGACAAATATCTCACAAAGCTCTAATAAACAACACGTACGCACAGTCCCCATAAAAAGGACTCACTGGTGCACTGTGTGTCTGGGGTCTGGAAATCTCACTTCCACTTTCGGGGAAGACCTCCAACACCCCAAAGTCACCTTTCCTCCAACCGTGGCGGCAAGGAGGGAAAAAGCTGGGGAGGGTAGGAGAGGGATTTTTGTCCCCAATGTCGGTGCACATGGACTTGAGCATACGCGGATTTTGGTATATGTCAGGGGGGTCCGGAACGGATCCGCCGCGTATACCAGGGGCCCACTGTATTCGCAAGCAAAGGAAGGCCAAGAGAGCCCTGGATAGCCTTGCTTTGGGGTGGCTCTAGTGGTTCCAGGCCTTGTCTCTCTGCTGTCACTCCACACCACTCCCCTTCTCTCTCCTTCCTTCCTGTCTCTCTCTATCCCCTTCTCACTGTCTACTCCTCGCTCTCTCTTCTGGGCACAGAGCTAAATAGAGAAGCAGAAGCTCCTCCTCTTCTTGAAGCTGGCCAATGGGGGCAGAGCAGCTGGAAGACCCCCGCCCACTGCCCCAGACTCACATTTTGTGTTCTTCTGGCAGCCATTTTGTGTGTTGCTTGTGACTTTGGGGAATAATGTTCTAGAACCATCTCTGAGGCCTCAGTTGAACAGAAGTCTTTCTTTCTCTCCTGAGGCTCCAGAGTCAGAAGGAGGCCAGGCTTGGGTGCTTCTACCCTTTTACAACCAGCTCAGGCTGTATCTGCACTGCAGAAATATTCCAGTTCGAAACTGTGTTAACTTTCCTGGCTCCATCCTGTGGAATCCTGGGATTTGTAGTTTGTTGCAGCACCAGAGATCCAGAGCCACCCCAAGACAAGGCTCTCCAGGGCTCTCTTGGCCCTCCTTTGCTTGCAAATACTGACTCTCTCAGGGAGTCTCCATATTAGAGCATCAGGGAAACCTTTAGGTATTGTTAAGGTTGGGAAATCTTGTTTGGGGTCACTTCTGACTTTAGGGACCTTACATCCTCCATTATGGGTTTCCTGAAGGCCTCAAACTGCCAACTGTGAAGCACTAAGGTTGAGGTGGCCATTTTGTGTTCTGGCAGCTATTTTGTGGTCCAAAGGCCATTTTGAGATTGGCCCATTGTGACCTTGGTCTGATGCTCCTTGCTTGAAGCACTTATAGTGTCCCATTGTGACCTCAGTCTGATGCTCCTTACCTGAAGCATTGATAGTGTCCCATTGTGATCTCAGGCTGATGCTCCTTACCTCCTAATGTTGAGGTGGAATCTCTTTTCCTGGAGCTTGCGTACAATCCGCCTCGCACCCTCAGAACATCTGGGCAGCAATTGCTGAAGGTGCCTGGGGCCAGGTTGGCCTCTACTTCTAGGAGGGCCTTTTCGACAGCTGCCCCAGCCCTTTGGAACACGCTGCCCACCGAGCTCCGCTCGACTACTACCCTGGCCCAATTTAGGAAGGATTTGAAAACCTTCCTATTTAAGCAGGCATTCCCCGATTAAGATCCTGCGGGCCTCCCTCCTCTTTCGTGGCCATGAGGACGGGCTTTGGGGCTTTTATTGTTTTTAATGTTATTGTTGTTGGCTGTATGTTTTTAACTCTGTATTCGTGCGCGTGTCGCACTGTTGTGAGCCGCCCTGATCTGTATGGAAGGGCGGGATAAAAATAAAGATTTTATTATTATTATTATTACCTGAAGGATTTAGATGGGACTATTGTCACTTCAGACTGGTGCTCTTTACCTGAAGGATTGAGACTGGCCCATTGTGACTTCAGCCTGAAGCACCTTCCCTGAAGGATTGAGACTGGCCCATTGTGACTTCAGCCTGAAGCACCTTCCCTGAAGGATTGAGACTGGCCCATTGTGACCTAAGGCCGATGCTCCTACCCTTATGCATTGAATCGGCCCATTTTGATTTCAGACTGATGCACCTTGCCTGAAGTATTCAGATGGCACTATTGTGACTTCAGCTTGCTGCTCCTTACCTTAAGCATTGAGACTCTCCCATTGTAATCTCAGAATCAGAGAATTAGAGAATCATAGAGTTGGAAGAGACCACTGGGGCCATCCAGTCCCCCCTGCCATGGAGGCACTCTCAATCAAAGCATAGTGAGAGATGGCCATCCAGCCCCTATTTAAAAACCTCCAAGGAAGGAGACTCCAATACGCTCTGAGGAATGTCCCTCCTAATGTTGAGGTGGAATCTCTTTTCCTGGAGCTTGCATCCATTCCTCCGGTTCTAGTTCTCTGGAGCAGCAGAAAACTAGCTTGCTCCCTGCACAATATGGCATCCCTTCAAATATTTAAACAGGGCTGTCATATCACCTCTTAACCTTCACTTCTCCAGGCTAAACATCCACAGTTCCCTAAGTCGTTCCTCATAGGATATGGTTTCCAGACCCTTCACTATTTTAGTCGCCCTCCTTTGGACACACTCCAGTTTCTCTACATCCTTTTTGAATTGTGGGGCCCAGAACTGGACACAATATTCCAGGTGGGACCTGACCAGAGTAGAATAGAGTGGGACTATTATTTCTCTTCATCTAGACACTATACTTCTATTGATGCAGGCTAAAATTGCATTTGCCTTGTTAGCTGCTGCATCACACTGTTGACTCATGTTCAACTTCTGGTCTACCTGGACTCCTAGATCCCTTTCACACATAGTTTCATTCAGCCAGGTCTCCCCCATCCTATATCTGTGCATTTCATTTTTTCACCCTTAATGTAATACGTTACATTTCTCTGTGTTGAATTTCATTTTGTTTCCTTTGGCCCATCTTTCTAGTCTATTCAGGTCATTCTGAAATTTGATCCTGTCCTCTGGGGTTTTAGCTACTCCTAATTTGGTGCAATCTGCAAATTTGATAATTCTGTCATCCAAGTCATTGATAAAGATGTTGAATAGCACTGGGCCCAGGACAGAGCCCCACTGGACACCCCACTGGTCACTTCTCTCCCGGATGAAAAGGAGCCACTGTTGAATATCCTTTGGGTTTGGCCAGTCAACCAATGACAAATCCATGTAACAGTTGCCCTGTCCAGCTTGTTTCATGGTTTTGTTTAATATACTGTTTAATTTGGTTAACTGCTATTAAGGGACATAGCTATGAAATTCTATGATATGAAACTTTTTGATAAATGAACAGGTATTGCAATCCTATATATTCATATTATCAGACATAACTCCAGAGAAAGTTAGCCTTTTGGATGCCACAAGGTTCCTCTCATTCTTCAGAGCAAGAAGCAACACTTCAGCTGCCTTCTAGAAGATAAAGCAAAAAGGCTTCCAAAAGAACTGAAGCCTTGGGCAAGTCACAGTCTCTCAGCCTCAGAGGATGGCCATGGGAAACCCACTCTGAAGGAACCTGACAAGAAAACCCCTTCAGAGACTCCCATAAGGTCACCATAAGACCTGGAAACAACTGGGAGGCAGACCTCAAGAACAACATTGGGAAATAGGTGATAGCCTTGCCTTGGGAAAGTGTAATGACTGGGCTCCAGTCAATGGAGGTCTTCTTCAGGCAGGAAAGGGAGGTTTATGCAAGCACAGAATGACATCACTGCTACGGAAGGCTCTCTTGACCAATCAGAGAGCAAGATACAGGTTCTTCTGGAAGCTTCTGTGAGAAGGAGATATAAGGCCTGAGAGACCAAGAGACAGTTGGGGGAATTGTGTCAGTTGGAGATCGAGAGAGAGAGTTAAAGAGCGGATCTTGGAAGTTAGTCTCAGAATTGGACGCTTAGGTCTATTTATTATTTTAATACCTTGTATGAATTGAATATTATATACTTACAAATATTGTACCTGCAAGAATCTTAATATCTTGTATGGCTTATATTTCAGTTATATTTTGTCATTTATAGTAAATACCTCCTTAGAGTATCTACTACTCGACGCTCCTTTTACACGCGTTTTGGCTCAGTTGATGCTTGGGAAGATCAGTAAAGAAGTAGAAATAAGGTTCCTTAACTGGTCCCAGTGTAGGTTAAGGGAAACCCTTTTATAATTCACTGGATGATGGCAGCGTGATTTAAGGAAGTTAAGGGTCTCCTGGGCTAAGTGCCATAATGTCTAAATGTCTAATCAACAATTTGTAAGCCACTCTGATAGCCTTTTGTTTGAAGAGAGGGGTATGAAACTATTATTATTGTTATTATTATTATTCCAGGGCCGCAGTTTGGCTGCTTGGACCACCGGAGATCATCACAGTGAGTCAGTTGGAAAAGTGCATCTCACTCCAGAAAATAAAGGTACTTGAGGAGTTTGCACTCTATATCTTTATGTAATAATAGCTACAAAACTGATAATAGCATTTGGGACATTTACTCTTTTAAAAACAAATAATGCAGATTCAAATGCTGCTTTAAAACCTCTTTCCATCTGCCAGCTTTGTGCTGGTTTTGGGGGGAAATGAGAAAGTCTTGGGAGGGAGGGACTGCCAACAGAATTAGGAGATGCATTGCAGGCTATCGACAGTTTGCAGCCAAGAAAGGTCCAAAACACACACCAGCAATAGTCCAGTTTGAGAGCTCTTTAATTGCCCTGGTCCAGTGCTAGGGAATCCTGGAAACTGGAGTTTATTGTGGCACCAGAGCTCTTTGACAGAGAAGGTGCAATGTCTCACAAAACTACATTTCCCAGAATTCCATAGCACTGAGCCAGGGCAGTTAAAGCAATCTCAGATTGGATTATTGCTGCAGTGTGTTTTGGACTTAGGTGACCCATTGCAAATCACACTCTCTCAGCCTCAGAGGAAGGCAATGGCAACCCCTCTCTGAAGAAACCTGCCAGGGAAACCCCATGATAAGGTTGCCTTAGGGTCGCCATAAATTTGAAACGACTCTAAGACAGACATGAAGAACAGAAACAAGTCTGCAATTATTTCACAGGTTGTACATGGGAATGGGAGGCAGTGTGGTGCAGTGGTTTGAGTGTTGGGTTACAACTCTGGAAGCCAGGGTCCAGTGCCCCACTCATCCATAAAACCAGCTGGGTCCCTTGGGCAAGAAGTCACACTCTCTCAGCTTCAGGGAAAGCAATGGCAAACCTCCTCTGAACAACTCTTGCCAAGGAAGCCCCAGGAGAGGCTCCCAGAAGTCAGCAAGACTGAGAGCCACACCACAAAAAACTACAAAGCCTCAAGAAAGTACCAGTGTGGTTTAGTGGATGGAGCATTGGACTATGACCCTGGAGACCAGCGTTTGAATGCCCTCTTGGCCACGGAAACCCACTGAGTGACCTTAGGAAAAAAGCCACACTCTCTCAGCCTCAGTGGGAGGCACTTGCAAAACCACCTCTGAACAAATCTGGCCAAGAAAAGCCTGAGAAGGGCTTCTCTTAGGGTTGCTATAAGTCAGAAACAACTTGGAGGCAAACAATAAGAAGAGCAGTAACACCAATAATTCAATCTCACAACCCAGCTAGGAATAAAGGAAGGAAGGAAGGAAGGAAGGAAGGAAGGAAGGAAGGAAGGAAGGAAGGAAGTGACAATGTGTCTGGTCAAGAAGATGTGGGAGTTGTAGTCCTCTGTTCAGAGGGATTGGAGGGGCCTTACTGCAGGGCAGGACCCCTCCTCTCTCTCGCCCTGTGGATGCTGGGAGATCAAGTCCAGGAAATACACTCTAAATCCCATTGGCAAGAGAAAAGGCTACTACTGCCTTTCAGATCCAGTTTGCCCCAAATCCTTTATGAGGCCAGAAACCCCTTTGTTAAGAAGTGAACCCCGAATATCTCAGGAAGGCTCTCTATCTCCCAAGACCCCCTCCCTCCAGGACCCCCTTCCTCTCTTCCCTCAGTCTCTCTCTCTCTCCCTTGAAGGCCTCAAAAAGACAACTTAACGATAAATGCCATCAAAGAAAACCATTATCGGTAACATGGAAACAAGCAAATTTAACTTTGCTGTTAAAAGAAGATAGAGATTCAACTGAGGTCAAGATCTATAGGCTAATTTCCTTATTAAATATGGATTATAAATTATTTTTCTATGATTTTGGCCTCAAAAAAGTTCTTAAAGATGGATTCAAAAGGACCAATTGGGATTTCTCCCTCACAGACAACTCAGTGATTACATACGAAACATCTTAAATATAATTGAATATTTTGAAAGACACAACGGAAAAAGCCTTGTACTGTACTTTGGTGATTTAGAAAAAGCCTTTGATGACATAGGACGGGATATGTTATTTGTGACATTTGAAAAATGGAAATAGGAGCTTCTTATTTAAGATGGATAAAGGCAATGTATAAAGATCAAAGAGACAAACTAATTGTTAACTATAAAGAAACAGGGGAATTTAACATTTCTAAAGGTAAACGGCAAGCTTTCCCACTATCACCCCTTTTGTTCATTCTGCTCCTTGAAGCACTGAATAATGGGATAAGATTAGAAAATAAAATCAATGGATTAAAAATTAAAATACATTGAGTTTAAAATGAGAGTCTTTGCAGATGACATTTTGTATTCCCTGGAGAACCCAGAAAAGAGCACAAGGCAATTGATGGACGTAATAGTGGAATTGGAATATGTTTCAGGATTAAAAGTAAACAGAGACAAAACAACATTAATAACAGAAAATATGGGGGAAAGGAAGAACAAATGCAGGAAGAAATTAATGGATTTAAAGTGGGAAAGAAAGTTAAATATCTAGGAGTAAATTAAACAAATTTAAGATTTGGGTGGCATGGATACCTAATTTACGGTAAAGAGAAAGTTCATAAAGAAAGCTCAAATCATTTTGTAAGAAAAGCTTTATTGAAGATCTGGGGGAAAAACAAGTGTAGAATATGTCCAAAAATACCTTTATGGTGTTTGCCGCATGAGGCTCTTTTTGGGAGGAAAGGTATCCAGAAAACTAACTGGTTAAGATACAAGGATGTACTGAAAGAATCGCAAGGAAAACTAGAGATCAAAACACAAGAAGAACCTAAGAATCTGGCCTAGATTGTCACTGGTATCTTTATCATCAAATGAGGGAGAGGTTTAAAATAGATGTGAAATTAGAAGGAATACAAAATGCAAAATGGGAATTGTGGAAGCCATGCTCCATGTTCATTCCATGCCTGATGAGAGTGTTGGGTGCGAGGCATTGGAGAAGCCTCCAGCTGTGTTTCTCTAGCCAGAAGCCAAAGGAAGGCCTTCTCCTCTGAGGGCCACTGGGGAGGTCAGGAGGTTTCAGCAGATGATGCGCTCATTTCACATCTAGCTACAGGGACATAGCCAGGGTCCTCTCCAATTCCCCATCCCCTGACCCCCCTCCACTCTCACAAGGCATGGAGGGTCAGGACCATGGAGAACAGGTCTGAGGAAATGACATGCATGTGGCCACTAGGTGGAGCTGTTGTGGGAGTCATTGACAGCTCTAGTGGCAGTTAGATGTCTCAGCATTGAAACAGTGCATCACTGGAATGTTGATGCAACTGTCAACTGTCATTCTCAACTGTCACTGAGGAAGAGTCAGACAGTGTGTGCCTCAGAGTGGGTTGTTACTGGTGTGGATGGTGGAGGGTGTCGATGTATATAGTGTTGCACACAGTGGAACTTCTTATATGAATAAAAACCTCATCTGAGAGAAGATTACAGTGTCTCTTTGCTCAGTGAGAAAGCGACAGGTGTTTCTTCAGCTCACAAGCTACTGACTACAGTCAAGGTGCAGAATCTGGTGCCATACGTTAACATGTTGCCTCACGTGCTGCGTAACATAGCAACGTCAAAAGCATTTTAACATGGAGTATCTGTTGTGTAGGGGAGCTGCAGTAAATCTATGTTAGGTCCATGGGGCTTTGTTTGGTGAAGAGGGAGGAAAGAGATACCCATCTCTGCATTGGCTCAAAGGAGGCTTATGTCACCTGCGTATCTCACTAGCAGCATGCTGTTCTCTGTGTCTTTGAGTGATGCAGGATTTCTTGACAAGCCAAGCCTAACCCTAGTTTCTTTTCTCAGGAACTTCATTTTGGCCTCCTTGTACACACCTTTGGGGCATATTTTGCTGGAAGAGACCCAGGTTCAGGGCCACCAGGAACCCCCCCCCCCCTCCCACCTAATGGCCAACACAGAGGCCAAGCGGAGAAAGTTCGTCTCCAAGAGAAAGAGGCTGTCCAAGTACAACTCTTTGGTGAGTCGCCATCCTGACTATTAGTTTCATTTGTGTCACTGCTGGGGCAGCTCATGAAAGCAAGTGGAGAACATATTGTCCCAATTTGGCAGAGAAAGTCCTGGTTAATCCTCTGTCTCCCCACTTTTTCAGGGACTTTCAAAAGTGTAGGTTTCTCTCTCCTCCCACTTTCCCCCTTCTCCTCAGCTTTCTTGGGTTGCTGAAAAATGACTTCCAAGGAGTTTGCACCCCATCAACTCAAAAGGGGAGAGAGGAGAGGAGATAAGTTGCCAGGGTCTTCCCTTGCCAGGAGGCTGAGGCAAAAGCAAACTGCTGTGCCCTTCCCCGCTTGTGTGATCTACCTCATAAACAACTTTGGCCAGCCTCATCAGCTTCTGGTGTTGCTTGTCCACATGTTCCTTGCTTTTCCTGTCTGTGAAATGTTGGGGATACGGGAGACCATCTCTGGATCTAAATTGGGGCTGAGCCCAGTGGCCCTCAAGTCCAGAGTCCTCCCCAGAACTGTTTTTTAAAATGACATTTGCCTCTGAAATTTGGCAAGAAATGGCTAAATGCACCATAATTCTTTTGTGGCTAAATGTACTATATGTGTTGGGATTATTAGTATCCTAATCCATCCTCAATATCCCAGCCATGGCCTAAATTATATTTTTTATTATATTGTATATTATATTGAAAGTATTCAAGACAATCTGATCTCAAAGGCAGTAGTTTTTGCTTGCTAACAGAATTTAAAGTTTATTTCCTGGACTGAATTCTGAAGTGATGAAATTATATTTGGGATGAACCATGTGTTTTCCTCCCCTTTTGTTTAGTCACTCTCTGGATGAGGGCTATTTTCCATTTCAGGTGACATTTGCAGATGTGGCCATATATTTCTCCAAAGATGAATGGAATCTGTTGACGAAGAAACAGAAACTTTTGTACAATTATGTAATGATGGACAATTATGAGAATGTGGCTTCTGTAGGTAAGGAACCTGAATCCATGGCTCTTTCTATAAACACTGAGGTCCGTTTCATACCATATTATCATGTCGCTTTGGTTCCACTAGAATTATAGAATCATAGAGTTGGAATAGACCACAAGGGCCATCCAGTTGAACCCCCTTCTGCCATGCAGGAATACACATTCAAATCAGCCCCAAGAGATGGCCATCCAGCCTCTCTTTAAAGACCTCCAAAGAAGAGGACTCCTCCAAACTCTAAGGGAATATATTCCACTGTCAAAGTGCTCTTACTGTCACAAAGTTCCTCCTAATGTTTAAGTGGACCCTCTTTCCCTGTGGCTTGCATCCATTGTGGTGTCTCCTTTTCTCTGTTTCAGCAAAAAGCAAGCCTGCTCCTTGCGCAACATGACAACCTTTCAAATATTTAAACATGGATATCATATCCACTCTTTATCTTCTTTTCTCCAGGCCAAACATAAACAGCTCTCTAAGCTTCTCCTCATAGAGCTTGATGGTTTCCAAACCCTTCACCACTTTGGTTACCCTCTTTTGGACATGCTCCAATTTGCCAACATCCTTTTTGAATTGTGGGGCCCAGAACTGGACACAGGATTATTCCAAGTGAAGCCTGACCAAAGCAGAATACAGTGGCATTATTACTTCCCTTGATCTAGAAACTATTCTTGCATTGATGCAGCCTAGAATCACATTGGCCTTTGTAGCTGCCTCATCACACTTTTGGCCCATGTTCAACTTGCGGTCTGCTAGGAGACCTAGATCCCTTTCAAGCCTAATTTAATTGTGATAGCAACATCCTGTAGAATATTTGAATCTGTAGTTCAGTGAAGCACTATTGCTCTCAAGTTTCTAAGGATTCTAAAAACCCCATCCTAAACTGCCAATTCTAGGATTTTGTGGAAAGAAGCCATGGAGATTAATGCTTTTCACACCCACATGGTACTCAGCACATCCCTCAGCGGGTTTCCTACCTCTTTTGGCCCCTCTTCCATCCTTTTAATGGCTCAGAGAGGGCCCAACAGTGGCAAAATGGCTTCCACTTCCCCAAAGGGATGCTGTGGGATGTTGAGGGGCAAAATATTATTTCATCCCCCCTCTCCATCAATACAATCTGGGGTTGCCCCTGAGATCTCCTCCAAACCCCATCAGTAGTGCATGCCTGTCTTATAGAAGTTTTAAGGCTGTTTTATGGCTGTTCCCTGGCACTTCACCCTCACCAAAATTGGAGTCCAGGTCCCAGCCTCCTTGCTCTGCCTTTGCCAATGAATTATTTGTATATTGATTATCCTGCCTTTCTCAACAAATGGGCCTAAAAGGGATGTCATACTGAGGAGGGATCTGACTTGTTTTCAGCTGCTCCAGAGACTAGGACCCGGAGGAGTGTATGCAAGCCACAGGAAAAGAGATTCCACCTCAACATTTGGAAGAACTTCCTGACAGTAAGGGCTGTTCGACAGTGGAACACACTCCTTCCTCGGAGTGTAGTGGAGTCTCCTTCCTTGGAGGTCTTCAAGCAGCGGCTGGATGGCCGTCTGTTGGGGATGCTTTGATTGAGAGTTGCTGCATGGCAGGCAGTTGGACAGGATTGCCCTTGCAGTTTCTTCCAACTCTATGATCCCTTTTATGCATCACACTCTGTGGGTTTGTGTCTGTAATAGAGAGATGAAGGGAAAGTGAAAAATAAAAAGGTAGGCAAGAGAGGCTGAAAATGAGATGCTGAAGTGGTGCAGAAGGGCAAGAAGGAAGGTTGGAGAGCAGAGGGAGAAAGGGAAGGGGATCAGGCCTCAGAAGCCAGGAGGGGAAGGCAGGAGCAAAGCCAGGATCGCCTAGCTCTGTGCAGAGAGGAAGGGACCTCTGAGAAGGGCCAGGAGAGGGGCCTTGGGGATTGGGAGGCAGCCACCAACCTCACAGATTTTAAGAAATGAACTGGTGAGAATCAGCTCAGGTCCTTGTTTTCAAACATATTAAGGGGTTCCATTTAGAAATTATGAGCAATGTCTATGAAGAGAGGAAAGGGCAACAGAAAAATTCCTTTTTGTCTAATGTTTCTTTTCCAACCTGAGCTTGCTTAGCTCCATGGTTCATTCCAGAGGCCCTTTGTTACCCGAAATGCTGGAGTCTGGGGAGGAAACTCCCAAGTGCTGTGCTTTCAGGGGAATTTCATACTTAGCTCAAAGGAAATATTGGGGCAACAGCAATATAATAATAATAATAATAATAATAATAATAATAATAATAATAATGATTTATTTCTAGCCCGCCCAATCACAAAGAATCCGGGTGGGTTACAACAATAAAATAGATCACAGTACAATAGAGTTAAAAAAACACCTTGACCTACCCCCCCTCCCCCATTCCCAGTATTAAAACAGGATTAAACAGTAATACTATAAAAACAGTAAAAACATTAAAGACATTAAAAAAATAGGTAGAAACATAGGTGGGGAAGAGTAGACAGATGAGGGAACAAATATCTCTATATCTGGGGAGGGTAACTAGGTTGGAAAGGCCTGCCGGAAGTGGTCCGTCTCGAGTGCTTTCTTAAAGGCTGTCAGAGTGGGATTGTGATGGATCTCCTCCGGCAGTCGTTCCATAGTTTTGGAGCAGTAATAGAAAAGGCCCTCTGGGAGACTGATGTTAGCCTAGATATTTTTGGCTGTAGTAGATTTCTTCCAGAGGACCTTAGTGTGCGGGATGGACAATAGGGAAGAAGGCGTTCCTCAAGTACTCTGGGTTCAAGCAACTTTAGGAGTCATCCCGTTCCGGACTCCCCCCCCCCCCACCGGCGTTAGGGGAATTTGTATATTCTTGGGCCCTATTTAAATGAATGGGGCTCCGCGCAGTGGAGCGGCCACTCCCGCCACAGACACAGGCGCCATTAACCCTTATGGGGCATGTCGCCCCTTTTCCCAGTGTGGCTTTTAGTGTATGCTGAAATCCACGTAAGGTGTGCCCACGTATGACACAGGTGCACTGTACACGCATGCACAGACATATAGGTGTTCCCACACACACACAAGAACTAGGTAACAAAGGTAGGCTTGGTGAGTAGATGTTAGACTTTGCTAATGGTAATACATAACCTAGACGGAACTTGATTCCAATTGCTGAGGGTCCAAAATCGGGAGAGAAGTCAGTAACTCCCAAGGCAAGTGGAGCTGGCGAGTGTAGAGAGGTGTTTAGCAATGTAAACCAACGAAATATCTGCCTGCAACTGGACTGATCCAGAAGAACAACCAGTTGGTATATTTATACTGAAATTGTTGCTAGTGGGCAGAAACCAAGTTTTCTATAAGGTTTAAATCGTTTTAGAAAGTTTCCTGGGTGGGAAAAATATGGTCCAAAATCAAATTGAATGCAATGGGTGCTTGGTGCAAATACCTCAGACATAAGGGATTAGCACACCGGTCCTCAGGTCCTTGTTGGCTATGAATTTCAGTTCCGTTCACAAGCCAATGTACAGCGCAATGTGAACACGATGCTCCCAGATGCAGCTCAACAATAACATAGCACAGTATGGAAACAACTTTCCAGATACAGGTATTGGCAATGCACTGACCACTTTTCACACTTAAAAATAAGTCACAGACACAGTTGATTTCATCCAAATCTTTGGAGGTTCTCTATCTTGAGTTGCAATATAATAAAAATATTTGCAAGCTCTCCTCTCTGACTTCCATCATGTTCACCATCTCTTCTATAAACAACTCCAATCCAATCCTAGCCACAGCAATCCACATGTGACCTGTATACTATATTGGTTGTGATTCATCTCCTGGTGCCACACAGCATGAAGCCTCCTCTGCAGTTAGCTTGCATCATGCCATGTGCTCTGACTCAGCACTCTCTGGCCGTCTCACAGGATATGATGCCACTTTTCAATCAAAATCTTTTTACACATGTTTAAAGGAATCTTTTTTCAACAGTCTGTATGACTATCTGCTTGTACTCAAGGTAGTTCCTCACAATCTCTTCTTTGCCAGCTCCTGTGAGTAAAAATATAATTGTTTCATGGATTTGAGGCATCTGCAACAGAGTCATGCTCAGGTCACCCACTCCAACTTTATTAATTTAATATCAAATAGGGAGGTGTGAACATAGGGCTAAATCTTGGGCTAACACTTTCCTCTCTTAACTCTGATATTCAGTATTATTTTCCTTGTTTACAGAAGAACTTGTCAGTCATGAGAGAGTCCACACATCAGCGAAGCCATACAACTGTCAGAATTGTGGGAAACATTTTGCGTACAAGTCGATCCTTATCATGCATCGGAGAATCCACACCGGAGAGAAGCCATACAAATGCCAGCATTGTGGGAAATGTTTTTATTGTAAGTCAAACCTATTGACACACCAGAGAATCCACACAGGAGAGAAGCCGTACAAATGCCAGCAGTGTGGGAAATGCTTTTCTTCTAAGGGAGACCTAGTGACACACCAGAGAGTCCACACAGGAGAGAAGCCACACAAATGCCAGCATTGTGGGAAATGTTTTTCTTTGAAGGGAGACTTAGTGAAACACCAGAGAATCCACACAGGAGAGAAGCCATACCAATGCCAGCATTGTGGGAAATGTTTTTATTGTAAGTCAAACCTATTGACACACCAGAGAGTCCACACAGGAGAGAAGCCATACAAATGCCAGCATTGTGGGAAATGTTTTTCTCGGAGGTCAAACCTAGTGACACACCAGAGAGGCCACACAGGAGAGAAGCCGTACAAATGCCAGCAGTGTGGAAAATGCTTTTCATGGAGGTCAGGCCTATTCCGTCACCAGAAAAGCCACACAGGAGAGAAGCCACACAAATCCAAGCCGTGAACGAACATTATTTTTGTAAAGATGGAATACAAAAATATTTTTTCAATCCAGCGGTGCTAAAAAGCCCTTATGAATTTATTTGTACAGTTTTTCTGTTCATATGTCTGTTTATGTTTTAAAGTTATGTTTTGTTGAGTTTAGGTTTTAATTGCTACTAGTATAGATAATTGCTTTGGGTTATAAATTTGGCTGGGGATTATGGGTCATGGTTTAGGTTAGTTTAGTTAGATGGGGGCTGGGATTTGTTGTGGCTGGCTAGAATAGCAATGATAGCATTCGGAATTTGTGGGATGTTGGCTGAAGAAAGTTGGGGAACGGTAGTAACAGAAAGGGATCTAGTTTCTTCGAATGTCTGTGGCAGGGAGAGATTGTGCGTGTGAGAAGTAGGGATGTAAAGAATATTCTCCAAAATTCGAAAATTAGGAGAAATATGCCTAATTCGACAATTTCGATAACATTTTAGAGAGAAGCAATTCTTAGCAGCTCTCTATCAATGAGTAAGAATTTTGATTGTTAGTCATTTCGAAATGAGGGGGAGAGACAAAACTTTCAGCTGACTCTGGGATGACCAGCATTTGCATATTTTGTGTAAGGAAAGCTACCATTCATCCTGGAGGCTATTTTTTTTGTTAGGGTGATTCTCACTCCAACTTTGCTCAGGCAGAATTTGGTTTGAAAAACAAAAGAGAACAAAAGGTGAGGCCTTCTATCCTTTATGCCATGCTCTGACATTCAAATTCTTACAGAAGAGAAGAAATTCAAGTCTCAAAACTTAGCAGGCCAGGAAAGGTCTTGTAAGCTGCTCTGATAGCCTTTTGGCTGAAGAGCTGGGCATAAATTATTATTATTATTTCACTTACTCTCAGCTTCAACTCCAACTCTGCACCTCTCCCATGGTGATGCAACAACAACAACAACAACAATAATAATTGGCAAGGAGAGTGCAGAATATCTATGAGTGAGAGAGTGTGACTTACCCAATGTCACCCTGTGGATTTACATGGCTGAGCTGGGATCAGGACTCTAGCCTCCCAGTTCACCCTAGAAATTCACTGGCTGACCTTGGGCAAGTCACATCCTCTCAGCTTCAACTCCAACTCTGCACCTCTCCCATGGTGATGCAACAACAACAACAACAATAATAATAATTGGCAAGGAGAGTGCAGAATATCCATGAGTGAGAGAGTGTACTTATCCAATGTCACCCTGTGGATTTACATGGCTGAGCTGTCATATCCTCTCAGCTTCAACTCCAACTCCTAAGTATTCCTTCATGGTAGGTTTTATTCATGGCAGAATTCTTGCCATCACACCCTACTCTGCTCCTAATTGAGGATTCCTGCTTGGCAGAAGAGCATTGCCACTTGGCACCCAACCCCTCCCCTTCTCATCTGTGGGGGTCACACTATCTCAGCTTGAGGGGCATCCCATGGCAAAACTCCTCTTTATGCCAAGAAAACCCTCAGTTTGTCCCATCTTCCAGTCTCATCCTCCTGATGTTGAACAGGGGTCAGACAACATGCCCTCTAGTATGCCATGTATTCCTATGTGTTACTTCATAGCAGAAGGGGGTTGGACTGGATGGTCCTTGAGTCCCCTCAACTCTAGCATTTCTTGTTGGGGCTTCACAGTTTATTTTTTGAGACTGGGATTCCCCTCCCCCCCTTTTGTGTGTATGCCTTCAGGGTTTTTAAGCATAGGAATGTTCTTTAAACCTCTGCCAAACTTCCTTTTGAGATGGTAATTGAGTTTGAAATGCAAAGTAATTAGTGTAATTATTCGCCTTGTCTTTTATTGTCATTCAGAGAAATCTGTGAAAAATATTTCGCTGGCTGCTGAAGGAGAGAGAAGAAATTACCATTTGGAAGAGAGATTTGTGGGAAGAATATTTTTTTAAAAAGTTCTCCTCAAGCTCTCAGTTAACGAGAAAAACATGGGTTTCTCCAATCACTATAACCTCCATCTGAGCATCGACAGCTCTTTGAAAAGGGGAAGTCTGACCCTGCTGGTGCTATTGAAGGCCTCTCAGTGGCCTTCAATACCATTGACCACAGTATCCTTCTGGAACATATGGGAGGGTTGGGAATTGGGGCACTGCTTTCCAGTGGTTCAGGTCCTACATCTCGGGCAGATTCCTGTCACTTGGGGACAGTTCTTCGTCCAAGAGGGAGATCAAGTCGGGCATCCCTCAAAGCGTGCTTCTGTCCCCAATGCTATTCAACATTTACATGAAGCTGCTGGGTGAGATCATTCGGAGACATGGGGCGGGGAGCAGGGAGACCTTGAAACAGTAGTACATGCGCTCAACTTCTGTAACACACTTTACATGGAGCTACCCTTGTGACAAGTTCAGAAACTTCAATTGGTACAGAATATGGCAGCCAGGTTGGTTACGGGCACTTCTAGGACTGCCCACATTACACTGGTTCTTAAATCCCACCACTGGCTGCCCATTAGTTTCTGGACAAGATACAAGGTGTTGGTTCACTCTGGAACAACCTCCGGATGAGATCCGTCCTATTAACACCTTGGAAGCCTTTAGGAAGGCTATTAAGACGGACCTCTTTCCAGACTAGATGAGATCTATTGACTTGCCTCCCCCTCCCCCTGACCCATACCCTTGCCATCGTTACTGTTATGGAAATTGCTATTGATGTATATTGTTCCTGCCCTCCCACCTCTCCTTCAGAAAACAACCCATTTCTTGCCCCAAAAAACTTTTTTACTGTATTGTGCTATGAAAGTTTTAAATTTTCTTGCTGTTTAATAGGATTTTAAAGGGTTGATTAATGTTTTTATAATTGGGAGGAGGGTTGGGGGTTTGGAATTTTAATTGTATTTCTTAAATTGTATGTCATTTTATTACTGTAATCCTCTTTGATTCCATTGAGAAAAGGTGGAATAATAATAATAACAATAATAATAATAACGTCTCTTCAAGGGGGTCAAAAGCCCTTTCAGTATGTCCCAGAACTGGGGGGGGGATGTTTCTGGGGCTGTGGGTCTCTCTGTTGGTCCTCCTCTGCAGGGCTGTTGTGAAGGAAAAGATAAGTATGTGATGGAGGATGCCCAATCTGGATCCTGTGGGTCTCTAAGCCTAGTTCCCAGGTTGACAAGGGATGGCCAGAGTTTTGAGGTCCCTCTGTCTCCCTCCTCTTGGCTTTGGCCAAGAGGATTTTGGCTCTTCTCTGCCCCCCAGAGCCTCCTCCCCCAGGACTCCAGAGAAAACTCCCCCCCACAAGAAAAATGCCATTGAATCCTTTCCTGTGCGATGCTTTCTATTTGGCACAAAACTCTTTCATAAATAAGGGATCAGAAGAGAGGGATTCTCCTCGGCCCCACTTTCCACGAGGGAGGGGGCTCCTCAAAGACCTTTTACCTTTGGATCCCCCTCCCCTCCATGGCCATGCCTCTCTCCAAGGGTCCCCCCGGCCCTCATTTCTCATAGTAACCTCCCAAGTACCTGAGACCCAAGGAATCCCCCAAGGACAGGGCAGGGAAGGAAAGAGGGATAGGAGGCCTTGCAGGACCCCTGCCTTTCTTTGGGGGGCGAAGAGGGGCTTCTCCCCTCCAGCCATTCCTCTGAATGAACAAGGGCTCTCCCCACTTCCCTCCTTCCCTAAGAACAGACTGTGAGGGCAGAAATGGCTTCTGGGGCTGAGACTGCAGGCGTATATAGTCCCAAAGGCCCCTCCTCAGCATGCAGAGGGATTGCCAGGGCCTAGATGCTGCTGCTTATTCCGCTGGTGGCCTTTGTGGGAAAGGAAGGTATGCGCCGGGGTTCAGTGGCCTCCCCTTCCTTCCCTCCTTTCTTCCTTTGAGGAGACCGCAATGGAGCCCAAGGTGCAGAGCTGGACTCAGGAGGGAAAGGCAGGAAAGGAAGGCTCTGCTTTGGAAATATAGCTCTCTCTGTGTATCCTGTATGTTTGTGTCTGTGTGTCTGTGCTGTTCTTATGGCTGGGAATGGAGATGAGAATTGAGGAGAGAAGAAAGGGTCATTTTGGGGCAAATTCAGAAATTCTGTGCATCAAAGTCCAGTGTGTTGAAACAGTAAAGAACTTTATTGAGAACACATAGAAATTCAGTGTTTAAGCCAGAACTGCCCACTCCAAAAAAACCCATTAAAACCCCTAAAACCTTAAACATGACCCTCTTCCAAACCTAGCCCCCACCTCCAATTCCCACAGTCTATGCCCCACAGGTAACAAGGCCCCCTTTTGCCATTCCCAGAAACTAGCTCTTTCTGTTAATACCTGCCCCCAACTTTCTTAAGCCAAAATCCCACACATTGCAAAAGCTATAATTCCCATAACTATTCTAACCAGCTGTAACAAATCCCAACCTCCCATCTACCTAACCTATACCACAACCCACAATCCCCAGCCAAATTGACAAGCTAAAACACTTATCTATACTATTGGCAATTAAAACCTAAACTTAACAAAATCCAACTTGAAAATATAGAGACATATTGGCAGACAAATTTTACAAATAAGATCACAAGGGCCTTTGCTTTGCACTGCGGGATTGAAAATATAGTTTTTGTATTCGTTATTGACAAGTATAATGTTAGGATTTGTGTGGCTTCTCTCCTCTGTGGACTCTCTGATGTCTCACTAGGACTGACTTCTGAGAAAAACATTTCCCACAACGCTGGCATTTGTATGGCTTCTCTCCTGTGTGGACTCTCTGATGTATCATTAGGATTGACTTCCGAGAAAAACGTTTCCCACAATGCTGGCATTTGTATGGCTTCTCTCCTGTGTGGACTCTCTGATGTTTCACTAGGTGTGACTTCTGAGAAAAACCTTTCCCACAATGCTGGCATTTGTATGGCTTCTCTCCTGTGTGGATTCTCACATGTGTCACTAGGTCTGACTTCTGAGAGAAACATTTCCCACAATGTTGGCATTTGTATGGCTTCTCTCCTGTGTGGACTCTCTGATGTTTCACTAGGTCAGACTTCCAAGAAAAAGATTTCCCACAATGCTGGCATTTGTATGGCTTCTCTCCTGTGTGGATTCTCACATGTGTCACTAGGTATGACTTCGTAAAAAAACATTTCCCACAATGCTGGCATTTGTAAGACTTCTCTCCAGTGTGGAATCTGTGATGTATCACTAGGTTTGACTTCCAAGAAAAACGTTTCACACAATGCTGGCATTTGTATGGCTTCTCTCCGGTGTGGACCCTCTGATGCATGACTAGGATTGACTTGTAAGCAAAATGTTTCCCACAGCGCTGGCATTTATGTGACTTCTTTCCTGTGTGGACTCTCTCATGACTCAAATGTTTTTCTGTAAAGAAGAACATGACAAATGAAACTGAAAATCAGAGTTAAGAGAGGAGGGTGTTGCCCCATGATTTAGTCAGCATTAACGCCTCCTTATTAGAGATTAAATTACTAAAGTTGCTGTGAGTAACCCAGGCATCACCCTGCTGCTTATGCCCCTAAATCCATTGAACGGTTGCATTCTTACTCACAGGAGCTAGCAAAGAAGAGACCATAAGGTTACAGCCTTGAGGGAATCAGTGGAAGAAGATAGTCAAAGGACTGTGGGAAAAAAATATTCAATTAAACATGTGCAAAAACACTTTGATTGAAAGGTGGCATCATATCCTGTGAGACAGACACTGAATGCTGAGTCAGAGCCCAAGGCATGATGCAAGCTAACTGCAGAGGATGCTTCATGCTGTTTGGCACCAGGAGAGGACTCACAACCAATACAGTATGCAGCTCACATGAGGATTGGAGTGGATTGGATCGGAGTTGTGTGTACAAGGGATGGTGAAGTTGATGGAAGTTTGGAGAGGAGAGATTGCAAATATTTGTCTTATTTTGCAACTCAAGATAGAGAACCTCCAAGGATTTCGATGAAATCGACTGTGTTTGTGACTTATTTTTAAGTGTGAAAAGTGGTCATTGCATTGCCAATGCCTATATCTGGATATTTGCTTCCGTTCTCTGCTATGATATTTTTGAGCTGCATCTGGCAGCACCACCCTCAGATTGTAGTGTACATTGGCTTGTGAACGCGATCAAAATTCAGAGCCAACAAGAATCTGAGAGGCGGTGAGCTAATCCCTTTTGTCTAATGTATTTGCATCCAACACCCATTGCTTTCAGTTCGTTTCACACCATTCTTCCCCCACAAAGGAAATATTCTAAAGTGATATAAACCTTTCTGAACCCACAATTTCTGCTGCCAAGCAGAAACCAATTTCAGTATAAATATCAGCCCCGACTTGCTGTTCTTCGGTGTCAGTCCAGTTACAGATAGACACTCTGTTTGTTTTCATGGCTAAGCACCTCAATGCACTCACCATCCCCAATTGTCATGGGAACTACAGACCTCTCCTTATTTCAAATCCTCAGCAATTGGAATAAAGATCTGGATAGATAACGTATCACCATTATCAAAGCCACTCCACCTTTGTTACCTAGTTCTTGTGTGTGTGCATGAACACTTCTATGTATGTGTCTGTGTGTTTTGCTTTCCCCCTAAATAAAACACAAAAACCTATTTCAAATGCCTCTGAAGATCTGTTTGATTCAGGAACTGCTATAGATTGGCTGAGTCCAGAGGTCACTATTGCCCCAGTAAAACTATTTCGCTCTATTGAGCTAAGTACCAAACTCCCCTAAAAGCATAGCACTTGCGTCCCACAACATTCCAGAATTGGCAGGTTAGGATTGGATATTTAGAAACCTTACAAAGTGGAGAACAATAGTGCCTCACTAAAACCAGAAATTTCACGATTCCGCAGGAAGTTGTTATGACAATTAAATTACGTGTGAAAGGGAACTAGGAATCGTAGTAGAGCACAAGTTGAACATGTGTCAACAGTGTGATGCAGCAGCTAAAAAGACCAATATGATCCTAGGCTGTATCAATAGAAGTATAGTGTCAAGATCAAGGGAAGTAATAGTGCCACTCTATTCTGTTTTGGTCAGGGCTCACTTGCAATAATCCTGTGTCGAGTTCTGGGCACCACAATTCAAACAGATATTGAGAAGCTGGAGCATGTCCAGAGGAAGGAAACCAAAATGGTGAATGGTCTGGAAACCATGCTCTCTGAGGAATGACTTAGGGAGCTGGGTATGTTTAGCTTTAAGAAGAGAAGGTTAAGAGTGGATATGACAGCCCTGTTCAAATATTTGAAGAGATGTCATATTCAGGATGGAGCAGGCTTGCTTTCTGCTACTCCAGAGAAAAGGACATGGAATAATGGATGCAAGCCACAGGGACAAGAGATTCCACTTAAACTTTAGGAGGAACTTCCTGAGAGTAAAAACTCTTCAACAATGGAATATACTCCCTCAGAGTTTGGTGGAGTCTCTTTCTTTGGAGGTTTTTAAACAGAGGCTGGATAGCCATCTCTTGGGGATGCTTTGAATGTCTATTCCTGCATGGCAGAAGATTGAACCGGATGGTCCTTGTGATCTGTTTCAACTCTTTGATTCTATAATTCTAAAGTGGAATCATAGCACTCTGACAGTGAATTATGAAAGGGCCCTCAGTTTTCAAAGGAAGTGCAATGGATTCAGGTTCCTTACCCACAGAGGCCACATTCTCATAATTCTCCATCATCACAGAACTGTACATAAGTTTTTGCTTCTTCGTCAACAGTTTCCATTCCTCCTCGGTGAAATATATTGCCACATCCGCAAAGGTCACCTGCAACAGAAAATAGCCCTCATCCAGTGACTAAACAAAAGGGGAGGAAAGCACATGGTGCATTGCAAATATTATTTCAACACTTCAGAATTCAGTCCAGGAAATAAATTTTAAATTCTGCAAGCAAGAAAAAGCTACAGCCTTTGAGATCCAGTTTGTCTCGAATTCTTTCAATATAATATAAAATATGATAAACAATATAAATTAGGCCATTTCTGGAATATTATTGATTGATTAAGATACTGACTATCCCAACATGTATAGTACATTTAGTCACCAATGAATCATTTAGCCATATCTCACCTAATTTCAGAGGCAAATTTCATTTTTACAGAACAGTTCTGGGGAGTACTCTGGGCTTCAGGGCCACTGGGCTCACCCTCAATTTAAGTCCAGAGATATTCTTCCATATCCCCCAGCATTTCACAGATTGGGAAAGGAAGACACATGTGGACAAGCAACATCAGAAGGTGGTCCAGATGGCCAAAGTTGTTAATTATAATGATCACACAAGCGAGGAAGGGTACAGAAGTTTGTTTTTGCTCCGACTCCTGGCAAGGGAAAGACCCTGCCCTCTTCCCTCCTCCCCTCTCCCCTCTTTTGAGTTGATGGGATGCACACTCTTTTGAACTTGGAACACATTTTGCAGCAACTGAACTGACCTGAGGAGAAGGGGGAAAGTGGGAGGAGGAGAGTGAAATAGGACATTTTCAAAGCCCCCTCAAAAAATGAGGTGATAGAGGATTAACCAGGACTCTCTCTGCCAAACTGCGACAGTATGTTCTCTGCTTGCTTTCATGAGCCGGCTCAGACACAGATGAAACTAACAGTCAGGATGGCAACTTACCAAAGAGTTGTTGTACCTCTGAAGCCTCTTTCTGTTGGAGCCCAGTTCCCTCTGCTTGGCCTTTGTGTTGGCCATCATGTGGGAAGGGGGATCCTGGTGGCCCTGCACTTTGGTCACTTCCAACAAAAGACACTCCAGAGCCGTGTACAAGGTGTCCAAGATGAAGTTCCTGAGAAAAGAGACAAGGCTTGGTTTGGCTAGAAACCCTGCAGCACTCAAAGTCACTGTATCATCATGACTTATCTTTCACACAGAGGAGGAGCGGGAGGACCTGCTTTATGTCCCAGGTGGAGAAGCTGTAGCTCCTGGGCTGCATAAGAGGTACATTACCTTAGAGATCTGATCTATGGCCTCCCCTCATCATGGCCCCCTCCCCATTTAGACACTGGTCAAAATAATTATTTCATTCTTGTAGATGATACTATTTCTCTAAGCTTAACTGCTGTTTTTGTTATGTCAGTCATAGCAGGAGCATGAAGTATGCACCTTCTCCCTCTGCTTGCTAAAGCCACATAGAAATTGAGGCATGTACATTTGTGTGCGTTGTTTCTGAATGGATCTATTGTCAAAATGACAATTTCTTCACTTTTCCTTGTATATTTTTTAAAAAGATGAACAGTGCTGAATGTGTTGCACATGAAATATCAAATATCTATAAATGTATAGGTTTATGACTGAACATTGAACTGTGGATTATGCTCATTTGGGGGAAGTGAAGATGTATGTAAACTCATTTTATAAACCCAGTGAAACGAATACCTCATAAAACTCTAGCAAACACGACATACACACACAGTCCTCACACAAAGGACTCACTGGCGCACTGTGTGTCTGGGGTCTGGAAATCTCACTTCCACATTCTGGGAAGACAGTTTTGCTAGAGACTGCATTTCGCACTTTATTCCTGCAAAGCATGGGCTCAGTCTCTCAGCTGCAGCCCTTTCACACAATCCTGGACTGAAGCATTTAAAGAAAAATCCTCTTTCAGTTCCAGGAATAAAGGCCTACCTTCAGTACAAAGACCCTGATTCCTGCAGCTCCACAAAGGGCTCTCCTTCAGTCCTTTATGGCTGCAGCTTCCCCGGGTCAGAGTCCGTCTCCTCAGCCGTAGAGAAGGGTTGCTCCGAGTGCGAAGGAGGAGGCGGTCCAAGGGCTGAGGGAGGGAAGGCAATGGGAAAAGGTCAGTGCCAATGGCCATGGAGGGCAGAAGGTGACAATGCCTAGGAAACTCCTCTGAGTCCCAGCCATTCTAGGAATGAGTGTCAGGAGTCAGTCCAGGGGGCTGAGGGGGTCTCCTTTCCCAAAGGGAGAGGCAAGGACCGATAGACCCTCCCCAGCTAGGGCCCAAAGGGAGGGTCTCTTTCCCACCTCTCTCTCCCAGCCCCCAAAGCCCAGCCTCTCACTGGCCTGAGTCCCTGCCTCCCCTTCCTCAGAGCCTCACAGGCCCCTCCCTCCCTCCCTCCCTCCCTTCCTTCCTTCCCCCCAAAATGGAGAGTAAGAGGCACAAAGGGACACACTTCCTTCCTTTTGGCCCAAGGAGCCTGGCCTCCTTCTCGCTCTGGAGCCTCACGAGAGAAAGAGAAGCCTCTGTTCAACTGAGGCCTCAGAGAAGGTTCCGGAACATTATTCCTCACAATCACAAGCAGCACAAAATGGCTGCCACTTGTCTTTGTCAATTTAGAAAAGGCCTTCAATAACATAGGATGGGATATGTTATTTAAGCCACTTGAAAAAATTGAAATAGGAGCTTCTTATATTAGATGGATAAAGGCAATGTATAAAGATCAAGGAGCCAAACTAATTGTTAACTAAAGAAAAACAGAGCAATTTAAGATTTCTAAAGGTACACAGCAAGCTTTCCCACTATCACCCCTTTTGTTCACTGTGATCTTTGAAGCACTGAATAATAGGATAAGATTAGAAAATAAGATCAATGGAATAAAAATTAAAAACAACTGAGTTTAAAATGAGAGTCTTCTCAGACGACATTTGTATTCCCTGGAGAACCCAGAAAAGAGCATAAGACAATTGATGGATGTAATAGTGAAATTGGAATATGATTCAGGACTAAAAGGAAACAGAGACAAAACAACAATAATAACAAAAATATGGGGAAAAGGAAGAACAAATCCTGGAAGAAATTAGTGAATTTAAAGTGGGAAAGAAAGTTAAATATCTAGGAATAAAGTTAACAAATAAAAACTGAGATCTATTTCAGAATAACTATGAGACACATGGAAGGAAATCAGAAAAGACCTAGAAAAATCTATGGCAAAAGGAAATCTCAAAATTTATTTGTAATTAAAAGAAAAGAGCCAGGATAAAAATGAAAATATTTTGTGATGACAAAAGGAGAAGAGGAATTTATTATGCTGCTTGTTGTTTAGTTTGGATTAGAGAATGTGTTCTGTTAGAGAATGAACAATTGTTATGTCTGGAGGGTGAACATTTAAGATTTGGGTGGCATGGATACCTAATTTACGGTAAAGAGAAAGTTCATAAGGAAAGCACAAATGATTTAGTAAGAAAAGCTCTATTGAAGATCTGAGGGGAAAACAAGTGTAGAATATGTCCAAAAATACCTTTATGGTGTTTGCCGCATGATGCTCTTTTTGGGAGGAAAAGTATCCAGAAAACTAAATGGTTAAGATACAAAGATGTCCTGAAAGAATCGCAAGGAAAACTAGAGATCAAAACACAAGAAGAACTTAAAGAATCTGGCCTAGATTGTCACTGGTATCTTTATCATCAAATGAGGGAGAGGTTTAAAATAGATGTGAAATGAGAAGGAATACAAAATGCAAAATGGGAATTGTGGAAGCCATGCTCCATGTTCATTCCATGCCTGATGAGAGTGTTGGGTGCGAGGCATTGGAAAAGCATCCAGCTGTGTTTCTCTAGCCAGAAGCCAAAGGAAGGCATTCTCCTCTGAGGGCCACTGGGGAGGTCAGGAGGTTTCAGCAGATGATGCGCTCATTTCACATCTAGCTACAGGGACATAGCCAGGGTCCTCTCCCATTCCCCATCCCCTGACCCCCCTCCACTCTCACAAGGCATGGAGTGTCAGGACCATGGTGAACAGGTCTGAGGAAATGACAGGCATGTGGCCACTAGGTAGAGCTGTTGTGGAAGCCATTGACAGCTCTAGTGGCAGTTAGATGTGTCAGCATTTAAACAGTGCATCACTGTCATTCTCAACTGTCACTGAGAAAGAGTCAGACAGTGTGTGCCTCAGAGTGGGTTGTTACTGGTGTGGATGGTGGAGGGTGTCGATGTGTATAGTGTTGTACACAGTGGAACTTCTTATAGGAATAAAAGCCTCATCTGAGAGAAGATTACAGGGTCTCTTTGGTCAGTGAGAAAGCGACAGCTGTTTCTTCAGGTCACAAGCTACTGACTACAGTCAAGGTGGAGAATCTGGTGCCATACGTTAATATGTTGCCTCACGTGCTGCGCAACACAGCAACATCAAAAACGTTTTAACATGGAGTATCTGTTGTGTAGGGGAGTTGCAGGAATCTATGCTAGGTCCAGGGGGCTTTGTTTGGTGAAGAGGGAGGAAGGGGATGCCCATCTCTGCATTGGCCCAAAGGAGGCAAAAGTCACCTGCGTATGTTCTCTGTGTCTTTGAGTGATGCAGGATTTATTGACAAACCAAGCCTAACTCTAGTCTCTTTTCTCAGGAACTTAATCTTGGCCTCTTTGTACACAGCTTTGGGGCATATTTTGCTGGAAGAGACCCAAGTGCAAGCCCACCAGGACCACCACCCCTTCCCACCTAATGGCCAACACAGAGGCCAAGAGGAGGGAGTTGGGCTCCAAGAGAAAGAGGCTGTCGAAGTACAACTCTTTGGTGAGTCTCCATCCTGACTATTAGTTTCATTTGTGTCACTGCTGGGGCAGCTCATGAAAGCAAGTGGAGAACATATTGTCCCAGTTTGGCAGACAAAGTCCTGGTTAATCCTCTGTCACCCCACATTTTCAGGGACTTTCAAAATTGTAGGCTTCTCTCATCCTCCCACTTTCCCCCTTCTCCTCAGCTCTCTTGGGTTGCTGAAAAATGACTTTCAAGGAGTTTGCACCCCATCAACTCAAAAGTGGGGAGAGGAGAGGAAAGAAGGAAGCAGGATATTGCCCTTGCCAGGAGGCTGAGGCAAAAGCAAACTGCTGTGCCCTTCCTAGTTTGTGTGATCTTCCTCATAAACAACTTTGGCCATCCTCACCACCTTCTGGTGTTGCTTGTCCACAAGTGCCTTGCTTTTTCTGTCTGTGAAATGTTGGGGATATGGGAGACCATCTCTGGATCTAAATTGGGATGAGGGCCCAGTGACCCTCAAGTCCAGAGTGCTCCCCAAAACTGTTTTTTGAAAAATGACATTTGCCTCTGAAATTTGGCAAGAAATGGCTAAATGCACCATAATTCTTTTGTGGCTAAATGTACTGTATGTGTTGGGATAGTCAGTATCCTAATCCATCCTCAGTATCCCAGCCATGGCCTAAATTATATTGTTTATTATATTGTATATTATATTGAAAGGATTCAAACTAAACTGATCTCAAATGCAGTAGCTTTTTTCTTGATGACAGAATTTAAAGTTTATTTCCTGGACTGAATTCCGAAGTGATGAAATAATATTTGAATGAACCATGTGCTTTCCTCCCCTTTTGTTTAGTCACTCTCTGGATGAGGCTATTTTCTATTGCAGGTGACCTTTGCGGATGTAGCAGTATATTTCTCTGAGGAGGAATGGAATCTGTTGACGAAGAAACAGAAACTTTTGTACAGTTATGTAATGATGGACAATTATGAGAATGTGGCTTCTGTAGGTAAGGAACCTGAATCCATTGCTCTTTCTATAAAGACCTTTTATCCTATATTATTATGTTTCTATGGTTCCACTAGAATAATAGAATCATAGAGTTGGAATAGACCACAAGGGCCATCCAGTTCAACCACTTTCTGCCATGCAGGAATACACATTCAAATCACCCCAAAGAGATGGCCATCCAGCCTCTCTTTAAAGACCTCCAAAGAAGAGGACTCCACCAAACTCTAAGGGAGTATATTCCACTGTCAAAGAGCTCTTATTGTCACAAAGTTCCTCCTAATGTTTAAGTGGAACTTTTTTCCCTGTGGCTTGCATCCATTGTGTTGTCTCCTTTTTTCTGTAGCAGCAAAAGGCAAGCCTGCTCCTTGCGCAACATGACACCCTTTCAAATAATTAAACATGGATATCATATCCAATCTTTATCTTCTTTTCTCCATGCTAAACATAACCAGCTCTCTAAGCTGCTCCTCAAAGAGCTTTATGGTTTCCAGACCCTTCACCACTTTGGTTATCCTCCTTCGGACATGCTCCAATTTGTCTACATCCTTTTTGAATTGTGAGGCCTAGAACTGGACACGATGATTCCAAGTGAGGCCTGGCCAATGCAGAATAGAGTGGCACTATTACTTCTCTTGATCTAGAAACTATTCTTGTAATGATGCAGCCTAGAATTACATGGGCCTTTGTAGCTGCTGCATCACACTGTTGGCCCATGTTCAACTTGCGGTCTACTTGGAATCCTAGAGCCCTTTCAAGCATAATTTAATTTTGATAGCAACATCCTGTAGAATATTTGAATCTGTAGTTCAGTGAGGCACTATTGCTCTCCAGTTTCTAAGGATTGTAAATACTCCATCCTAAACTTCCTATTCTAGGATTTTGTGGAAAGAAGCCATGGAGATTAATGCTTTTCACACCCAAATGGTACTCAGCACATCCCTGAGCAAGTTTCCTACCTCTTTTGGCCCCTCCTCCATCCTTTTAAGGCTCTGGAGAGTCTTCTTGGGGGAAAGACCTCCCTTGGGCCTGCAATGGCTGAGAGAGGGCCCAACAGTGACAAAATGGCCTCCACTTCCCCAAAGTGATGCTGTGGGATGTTGAGGGGCAAAATATTATTTCATCTCCCCCCCCCCCCAGCAATACAATGTGGGGTTGCCCCTGAGATCTCCTCCAAACCCCATCAGTAGTCCATGCCTGTCTTATAAATGTTTTAAGGCTGCTCCCTGGTGCTTCACCCTCACCAACATTGGAGCCCAGGTCCCAACTCCTTTGCTCTGCCTTTGCCAATGAGTTATTTGTATACTGATTATCCTGCCTTTCTCAACAAATGGGCCTCAAAGTGTCCCTTTTATGCATCACACTCTGTGGATATATGTCTGTGATAAAGAGACAGACGGAAAGTGAAAAAGTGAAAGGCAGGGAAGAGATGCTGAAAGTGAGATGCTGATGGGCAAGAGGGAAGGTTAGAGAGCAGAGGGAGAAAGTGAAGGGGATCAGGCCTCTGGGAGCCAGGAGGGGAAGGCAGGAGCAAAGCCAGGATCGCCTAGTTCTGTGCGGAGAGGAAGGGACCCCTGGGAAGGGCCAGGAGAGGGGCCTTGGGGATTGGGAGGCAGTTCTGACAGATTTTCAGAACTGGTTTCAGTGAACTAATGAAAACCGGCTCAGGTCCTTGTTTTCAGATATATTAAGTGGTTTTATTTAGCAATTATGAGTAATATTTAGGAAAGAAGGAAAGGAGGACACAATTAGAGCAAAAGCACTTTTATTTTCCAACCTGAACTTGCTTAGCTGCATTTTTGGTTCCAGGGGCCCTTTGTTACCCAAAATGCTGGAGTCTGGGGAGGACACTTGCAAGTGCTATGCTTTGAGGAGGAGGGGGGGATTTGGTACTTAGCCCAAAGAAGAGATATAATTTTGTTCAGGCAACAGTGACCTCGGAGGTCAGCCAAACTATACCAGGCATGCAATCTCACATAACTCCAGAGGCATTTCAAATGGGTTTTAATGTTTTATTTAGGGAAAAAGCAAAATACATGCACGCACGCGCACACACACACACACACAAGCATTCGTACATACACACAAGAGGTAAGTAACAAAGGTGAGATTGGTGAATAATGTAAAGCTATACTAATGGTAATACATTTCCTAGAATGTTCTTGATTCCAATTGTTGAGGGTCCTACAAGGGAACGGAAAGTGGGTTTGTTGAGTATATTAAGGCGCTTAGCCATGTAAACCAACAGAGTGTCTCTCTGCAACGGGACTGATGACGAAGAACAGTAAATATCAGGGTGGACATTTATACTGAAATTGTTGCTTACAGACAGAGACTGAGGGTTCAAAATGGTTTAAATCGCTTTAGCATGTTTCCTGGGTGGGCAAAGAATTGTCTGAATCCAAATTGAATGCAACGGATGCTTGATGCAAATACCTCAGACAAAAGGGATTAGCACACCGGCTCTCAGGTCCTTCTTGGCTCTGAATTCCAGTCCTCTTCATAAGCCAATGTACAGTGAAATCTGAAAGCAACACTTCCAGATGCAGCTCAACAATAACATAGCAGAATATGGAAACAAATATCCAGATATAGCTTTTGGCAATGCATTGACTACTGTCCACACTTAAAAGTAACTCACAGTTGTGAGTCATCTCCTGGTGCCAAACAGCATGAAGTGACCTCTGCAGTTAAACTGCATCATGCTTTGGGCTCTGACTCTATGGCAGTCTCACAGGAAATGATGCCACTTCTCAATCAAAATATTTTTGCACATATTTAATGGGATTTTTTTTTTCAACAGCCCTTTGACTATCTCCTTCGACTGATTCCCTTAAGGCAGTTCCACTACAATCTCTTCTTTGCTCCTGTCATTAGGGATACAATTGTTCCATGGATTTGGGGACATCTGCAATAGTGTCATGCTTGGGTCACTCTCAGCAACTTTATTAATATCAAATAGGGAGGGTTCAACAAGGGCTAAATCTTGGGGTAACACCCTCCTCTCGTAATTTTGATAGTCATTCTTGACTGTGATTGTCCTTCTTTACAGAAGAACTTGTGAGTCATGAGAGAGTCCACACAAGGAAGAAGTCACAAAAATGCCAGCATTGTGGAAAAAATGTTGCTTGCAAGTCAGTCTTAGTCAAGCATCGGAGAGTCCACACTGGAGAGAAGCCATACAAATGCCAACATTGTGGGAAAGGGTTTTCAGTGAAGTCAGTCCTAGTGAAACATCAGAGAGTCCATACAGGAGAGAAGCCATACAAATGCCAGCATTGTAGGAGAGGTTTTTCTTCAAAGTCACACCTAGTGACACATCAGAGAATCCTCACAGGAGAGAAGCCATACAAATGCCAGCATTGTGAGAAATGTTTTTCGTTGAAATCAAGCCTAGTGATACATCATAGAGTCCACACAGGAGAGAAGCCATACAAATGCCAGCATTGTGGGAAATGTTTCTCTCAGAAGTCAAACCTAGTGAGACATCAGAGAGTCCACACAGGAGAGAAGCCACTCAAATCTCAGCAGTAAACTAACATTGTTTATGTCAATAAGGAATACAAAAAGTATATTTTCAATCCAATGGTGCAAAGAAAAGGCTCTTGTGATTTTGTGTGTTACGTTTGTCTATATGTCTGTTTATGTTTTAAAGTTATAGTTTGTTAAGTTTAATTGCTGTTAGTATAGATAATTGCTTCAGGTTATAAACTTGGCTGGGGATTATGGGTCATGGTATAGGTCAGCTAGATGGGGGGTGCTGGGATTTTTTTACCACTGGCTAGAATAATTATGAGAATGATAGCTTTTGGAAAATGTGGGATGTTGTCTGAAGAAAGGTGTGGGCAGGTATTAACAGAAAGGGGCTAGTTTCTGGGAATGTCAAAGGTGGCCTTGTACCTTTGGGGCATAGACTTTGCGACTGTGGAGGTGGGGGCTAGGTTTGGTAGAAGGTGGAGGTTTAGGTGTTGGGGTTTCAATGTATTCTTTGTCTTGGGGAGGACAGTTCTGGTTTGAACACTGAATTTCTGATTATGTGTTCTCAATAAAGTTATTTGTTGTTTCAATGTGTTGGACTCTTTCATGCACAGAAGTTCTGAATTTGCACAAAATACACTTTATTCTCTCATCAGTCCTCAACTCCATTCTCAGCCATAAGAAGAACAGAGGCAAACACACACAAACACACACCAAACAGACAGATAGAGCTATATGTACAAAGCAGAGCCTTCCTTCCTTCCCTTTCCCTCCTGAGTCCAGCTCCTCCTTGGGCTCCATTCTGGCATCCTCCAAGTCTCCTCAAAGGAAAGAAGGAAGGAAAGAAGGAAGGGTTCACTCCTTCCCTTTCCGCAAAGGCTGTCAACAGAATAAGCCTCAGCAGCAGCAGCAAGGCCCTGGGGATCCCTGCGCATGCTCAGGAGGGGCCTTTGGGGCATGTGCACATGCTCAGTCTGAGGCCCTGAAGCCATTGCTGCCCTCACAGTCTGTTCAGAGGGAGGAAGAGATGGAAGTGGGGGAGAGAAATGTATGAGAAAAAGGGGGCAGGGGGCACTTGAGGAGAGGCATGGCCATGGGGGGAGGGGGCAGGGTCCTTTAGATGTAAAAAGGGCTTTGAGGAGCCCCTCCCTCCTGGAAAGTGGGCAGAGGAGAGACCCTCCCTCCCTTCTTCCTCATTTGGGGGAGATAAGGGCTCGCAAGCCCCCCTCTTTGGTCTTCCAGTGGGGGCACCCTCTTCATCTCTGGGAAGAAGAGAGGCTCCCAGTCAAAAGACTTGGGACAAATAAAAAGCATCAGATAGCTTAGGCTTCAATAGCATTGGAAACAACAGCTTTCTGGGGGGAAGGGGTTTTCTTTGGGGGAAGGGGGAGAGTAGAGCCCAGATTTAGGCCAAAGCCTAGAGCAGGCAGACGGAGGGAGTTCAAAACCCCTTCTGGGGGGAGAGATATCCCCCTGGCAACTAGTCTTAGAGGCCCACAGGATCTGAATTAGCCCCCCCCCCACACACACACACATACATCCTTTCCTTACCCTTCACAACAACCCTGCAAAGATCAGTGATCCTCTTCTGGGAACATGCAGAAAGGACATGGAAGCCATTGTTAGTTCTTTGCCTGAAAGTCCCCTTCCTTGAAGGGATGGAGGTTAAAGGAAGGAAAGAAGGAAAGTGCCAAGGGAAGAGATGGCAT
This sequence comes from Sceloporus tristichus, assembly GCA_016801065.1. Taxonomy (NCBI): domain Eukaryota; kingdom Metazoa; phylum Chordata; class Lepidosauria; order Squamata; family Phrynosomatidae; genus Sceloporus; species Sceloporus tristichus. The sequence goes on along the minus strand of JACSCI010000266.1, from coordinate 1,664 downwards.
AAAGGGGCTGCTTAAAGACAGGGGGCATTTGGATAGGAATCCCTCAGCAGCCATTTTTGGAAAGAGGTCTCTGCCTCTGGACAGAGAGACGGAGAATGTGCTCATTTGGGGAAATGTTAGGGTCCCTCTATTGGGCCACATTCTCCTCTGCCCTGGAGCCTTCTTTTGAAACCCCATAGACAGGGAAGACCTAGACCATGCCCTCCCCAGGAAAGGAAGCCCCCTCCCTTTGCAGGCCCCATAGACGGAGGGAAGATAAGAAGATGATAAAGAGGGGAAATCCCCTCGAGTGAACGGATTTACAGCTAGATATTATAAAATATTTCAAGGGGAACCAGTGGATCCACTATATAAATGGTTTAATTCTATTAATGCAGAGAGGATTCCAGACTCACGGGAGCTAGCGATTATCACTTTGATTCCTAAAGAAGGAAAGGACAGCTTGTTAATGACTAATTATAGACCAATAAGTTTGCTGAACACTGATTATAAGATAGTCACACAAATACTTGCCAACAGACTGAAGGGAATTTTGAATTCGACAATTGGGAAGGAGCAAAACGGGTTTTTACCGGGCAAAAAGATTAGGAACAATATCAGAACGATTATAAATTGTCTTGAATTTTACCAGGTAAATAACGAGTAAAAATGTGCCCTAATTGCTATTGACACGGAGAAAGCTTTCGACGGAGTGAGATAGGATTTTTTGATAGAAGTGTTAAAAAGTATGGAAATGGGAGACAATAAGGCAAATATATAATCGGCAAAGAGCTTAATTATCAACGGATAAAGATCCCAAGGATGTATGGTAAATAAGGGCACAAGGCAAGGATGCCCGATATCACCGCTCTTATTCTTAGAAGTGATGGACATTTTGAATTCCTCTATTAAAGGTAATCCAAATATAAAAGGGATTAACAGGAAAGGAAACCAAGATAAGAGCGTTTGCGGATGACGTGGTAACAGTTTTGGAGGACCCAAATCGGGGCAGAGAACCGCTGCTACAGGAGCTAAACAAATACGGCAAATTCACAGGACTGAAAATCAATAAAGAGAAGACAGTGTTGATAACTAAAAATATGACTGGAGAAGAGGTAGAGTAATTGAAGAGGAAACTGGGCTTCCAAGTAGGAAAGAAACTGAGGTGCTTAGGAATTTGGATTTCTAAAGACAATAATTATTTAGGGGTATGGAAAGACATAAGAGAAAATTTAAGGAGATGGAACTGGTTAAATCTTTCACTACGAGGCAGAATTGCCGTCATCAAAATGGCAGTTCTACAGAAAAGTATGTTTCTGCTACAAAATTTGCCAATAGAGATTAAGATATTTAAAGGTTGGGAAGCCGAGCTAAAATAATCCATATGGAAAGGACACAAACCTCGGATTAAATGGGAGGAGCTCAAAGATGCTTCAGAGAGAGGGCTATTCGCTCCCAGACTTCAGATTATATTACTGGGCATATAATCTAATTTGGATCCAAAACTGGATTAAATTAGAGGACAAAGAAATGCTTGATCTAGAGGATGTTCAGTTAAGATTTGGTTGGCAGGCCTTCTTATGTTATGAGAAGTTGGGGATGAATAAAGAGTTCAATAATCATCCCATGAGGAAATCTTTACTACTCACTTGGAACAAGATTAAAAAGACATTTTGTTTTAAGTT
>JACSCI010000265.1:30248-43138 GCA_016801065.1 Sceloporus tristichus | reverse complement strand
GAAATGACATTTTCTCCTCTCTCCCCATTGGTCCTAAATTTGCATGGCACCACCCTTTGCCCCTCCCTCCCCTCTCTGCCCCTCCCCACACTCCATTGGGTCTCTGTCTCTGGGAGGGAGGCGGGGCCTCAGCTTTGAGTCTGGGAGGAAGAAGGAGGGAAGCAGCACCACCTGGAGGCAGGGAGGCTCTGCGTAAGAGGAATAAGGCAGCTTCATGGAGATGGATTGATGATTCCCAGGAGTTCGTCTCCTTTTTGTGGTTCCCTTTCCTTTGCATCCTTTCTAGAGAAGACACACAATTGGAAAACAGACAATTGGTTCCTTAAGTGAGAAGATATGCCTGAAATGGAGAGTTTAAGAAATCCGATTCATGGGAAATCAGGAGAAGAGGTCAGTAAGGAATAGGAATTAGTCAATCAATCAATATTGCAAAAAAGATGAAAGCAGGGATTCCTCAGGAAACTTTAAAATCTCTGGCTCCTGGAGCAAAAACCGGCCTCCTTCCTTTGTTTGTAGGCCAGTTGCCATGAGAAAAGGAAAACCAAGGAGGGGTCCTTCCATCAGGTCTCTCCTGGAGGACCCTCGGAGGACCTTCGGCCATGCCTTCTCTTTCCCTCCATTTCCGTTTCCCCAATTTCTGTCTTTCAAGGGCTGCAGACCAACCTGAAAGCCACAATGTTTTATTTAATACATAATGGAGTATCTGCACAGTATGGGAGGCAACCAAATGGAATCAAACTCCCACCGGCACCAGATGCGAATTGGTTTTGGGACTTAAGCAGGGCCAGCCTTGGTTAGGACTGGGATTGGAGACTCCCAAGGAACACTGTCTGCATTGGAGGCAGGATTTCAGGGGAAGGAACGGATAAAGCCACCTCTTAGGAATCCTTGCCTGAGATTCATGACCATAAATCAACAGGTGACATTCCCCCTAATTGTGTGGGACTAAGGCCCCACCACAGCATTGGATTATGACTCTGGGGTCCAGGGTTTGAATCCCCATTCGATCATGGAAACCCATTGTCTGGCCTTGAGCAAGTCACATTCTCTCAGCCTCAGGGATGGCAATGGCAAACCCTCTCTAGTGAAACCTGCAAAGAAAACCCATTCATAGGGTTGAGTTAGGACCGCCGTAAGTCAAATGACTTGGATGCACACAACAACAACCTGGTCATGGTTTGAGCCTTGGATGCGGGACTCTGGATGCCTGGGTTCAAATTCTCACTTAGCCATGGAAACCCACCGGTTGACCTTGGTTGAGTCACACCATCTCAGCCTCAGAAGAGGGAATGGCAAAGCCCTCTCTGGAAAAAAGTTGCAGGAAAACCTACGCTTACCTTGTTAGTGGCTTTTCATATGAAAATGTGTGTGAGAGAGTGTGCATATACACTTGTCCCTCCATATTCTCTATGGTTATGGGCACAAGACCCTCATGAATATGGGAAAACTGCAAATATGTTTTTGCCTGAGAGAAGACCTCTCTAGGAATCCCTCTGTCCTCCAGTGCAACTCTGTGGTCAACGTCCGACAGACACTGACCATAGAACTGCATCGGATGAGCTGCAAAGGCCTAGCAGAGTGTTCTCTCTAGGAATAATCTCTAGGTCTTTCAGTGCGACTTTTAGTTAAAGCTGACCATAGAGTTGCACTGGAGGACCTAGTGATTCCTAGAGAGAACATATAATAATGATAATAATAATAATAATAATAATAATAGGGATTACAACAATAAAAACAACAATTACAAGATTAAAACTACAACATCAAATAAAATACACTCAATAAAAACAATACAACTATTACCAATACAATGTATTGAGTAAATCGTCATTTAAAATACATATAACTACAAATAGTGGTGGAATATTTCTAAAGCTCTTGTAACAGTTTGGATGGATATGAATCTAATCCGTGAATCGTCAAAGCTGCAAATATCAAAGCCGCAAATATGGAGGGATGAGTGTATAAATATAGATATAGATATACAGTAGATATAATGGAATAAATGAATTAATAAATTTTATAAAATAAATTTTCTTAAAAACGGATACAGTCTCTTTCCTTAAAAGGCAGGAACAGTTCTTCCAAGCTGCCTCTCCTTTAAACTCGAGAATGTAATCCCAGGACAGTCATTTCTGAGGCACTTTAACACCATTCCTTTTTCCTTCTTCCTCCTTCTCTCTTTCCTTCCATTGACTGACAGCCAGGAGCCCCTCCATTCCTCCTTGCCTCCAGGTGGCGCTGTTCCCTCCTTTTCTCCTCTCCCAGAGCTTGAAATGAATATGGGTTTATTGCATTTGTCCTCACAGCTTTCCTTGTCTCTCTTTCTTCATCACAACAAGATGCAAAAAGGCTGAGATGGGCAGAAAGACAGCAGTGGGAGAGTAAACAATAACCAAAAGGGTAACAACGGAGGACCTCATCCAGAAGGGGAACCTTCCCTCTCTCTGGGCCTCAGGATAAAGACAGTTCTTTTGCAAATTGAAGCCTTTCCTGAAGCTCCCTGAAAGAACTTCTAAGGGAGAAACATGCTCTTCTTGAGCAAAGCTGGATGGAGCAAGAAGAGTCAATTCACACCCAGAGTAATTTGGAAGAATGAAGCCATTACTCATTATTCATATTTATTAACTATTTATTTACATCTTTCCCATGATCTCCTGTTTTCAAGAGTAAACCTAAATTCTAATGTAGAGTGCAGCTGCCGGCCATGGACCCTCTCTTTTTGATGCCCTTCCAAGACACAGTGAGACCAGACCCTTCCCTGAGGCCTCCACCCACTAGGCCCCGCTGCCTGCCATCTGGCCCCAGCAACAGCATCCCTCCATAACTCTCTCCAGGACCCCTGAGCCAAACCCTCCCTTCCTTTCCAGCCTCACCTTACAGGAGGACCCTCTTTCCCTCAGGCAGACTTTGGCCTCCTCCTCTCCTTCCATTGGTCCTAAATTTGCATGGCCCCGCCCCAATCCCCTCCCACCACACTCTGTGCTTTAAAAGACCATCCTCCCTTGCTTTCCATAGGGTTCATTTCAGCCAGTGGGAGGGAGGGAGGCGGAGCATCAGCCTTGAGGGAGGGAAACATCGCCACCTTCTGGCCAAGGCACTGGAATTACAAGCCTCACAAAATGTACATTTTCTCTTGCTCCTCCTCTCTCTCCTCCTGACTATAGAAGGCGGGGCAGAGAATAGTGGGAGGGGCCAAGGGAGGGGCTATGCAAATTTCTCTAGACTCTCTAGATCAGTGATGATGAACGTTTTAGAGACTGAGTGCCCAAACTGCAACCCAAAACTCACTTATTTATCCAAAAGTGCCACGTCCCTCTGGCTTTCTAGTAACAAACTCTGGCAAACTCTGTACTACTGGGGTGATGGTTTGTGTGCCCACAGAGAGGGCTCTAGATCTACTTTCCTGTTCATTTCTAGCTCTCCATCTCCTTACATTCTTCTGTAGATCAACCACTATCTCTATCTCTCCCACTATTCTTCTTCTTCTCACTTCACTATTTTCCTACCTTTCCCCCCTTCTTTCACTTTTTAATTTCCATCCTCAATCCCTCCTCTTCTGGGCATTAGACCCGAAGGCTATATCCAATTTCTCTACATACACATAATTTCCAGGCAAAGAGTCATAGGTTTCCTGCTGCAACCAAGACTGTCCTCCAACCAGCTCCCATATCCAGGGACCCTTTTCCAAGCAAAGGGGGCTGTGGAAGGGACACTGGGAAGATCCCAGGCAAGGAAAGGGGCAGTAGCTTCCCCAGACATCCCTTCCAGAAGGAGAAGGCTCTCTGGACACTCAAAGGGAAACTCACCCAATTCAAAGCATGGAAACAGTCCCAGGGACTCTCCTCTCCCAGGCAAAGAGTCATAGACTGCTAGGAACAGACCCCAAAGGTCATCCAGTCCAACCCCCTCCCAGCCAGGAAGGCCCAAAGCCCTCCCATAGAAGCCCTTCCTCATGCAACAAAGAGGCCAAAGAGAACCCTTCCAGAGACTGTCCTCCAACCAGATCCAGAAAAACAACTACTCAAAGGGAAGGTATGTTTACAATACATCAAAGGAATCACAGAAAGAATAGGGAAACGGGTGAGGAAACCCAACCTCCAAATGGTCTGCAAACTGACCAAGGAAACGCAGCCAATGCTGGGCTCAGCGAAGGACAGGAGGGACCTCTCACGGCCGCAGGAGTTGAGCGCATACGGTGCAGCTGCGGAGAAGTCTCCATAGAGACCACCAAACGCAGTGTTCAACACGAATCAAGGAACATGAGAGACATGAGAGACACTGCAGACTGGGTCAGAGAGGAAAAACAGCAGAAGAAGAACCCATTATAAACAGTCCTGGGCCTAAAAGACTGGGATTCTGGACCATTGCAACAACTTTCAGGCCAGAATGCAGAGGAAGCCATTGAAATTCACAAAGACCTGGATAACTTCCACAGGAAAGAAGTAACCCTCGAAGTAAAGAAAGGTCCAAAACACATTGAGATTGCTGGAACTGCGCTGGCTCCATGCTAGGGAATTCTGGGAAGTGTAGTTTTGTGAGACATTTAGCCCTCTGTATCAGAGACCTCTGGGGCCAGAAGAAACTAGACTTCCCAGGATTCCCTAGCATTAAGCCAGCGCAGTTAAAGCGGTCTCAGACTGGATTGCTTCTGCAGTATGTTTTGGACCAAGGTTTGGCCACCAGTCCTGAAAAACACCAAAATCCAGACCCATCAAATGGAAATGAAATGCACCCAGAACTCAATGGAGACTCTGAATGAACATGGAAGTCCCTTTCCCATAAAGAACAGTCTATGTGCCCCACTCTCTTCCATGCCAGCGTTCCCTGAAGATGCCAGGCACAGATGCTCATGAAACGCCAGGAATGGACTCTTCCAGAACAAGGCCTCAGGGCCTGAAAGACCCACAAAATACTATTATTACTATTATTTGGTTGATTCTGAGGTGGGTTCGGTCCAAAGCAGACTGCTCCTATTCTAGTGTATTCTGGGGCCATTTCATTTGCATCCTTTTCAGAGAAGACACAGAACTGGAAATAATAGATAGATAGATAGATAGATAGATAGATGTCATATAAGCATAAGTTCTCTTATTTCTTTTGCTCTGGTGCACCACAAACTACACTTCCTAGAAATCCACAGCACTTAGGAATGGCAGTTAAAGTGGTATCAAACTGGATTCTTTTCCCAGTGTGGATACAGTCTCAAACTGGATTATTTCTCCCATGTGTTTTGGATCACAGCTCCCCAAAACCCAATTTAGAGGGGGGGGGGAAATTAACTTTTGGTTGGCATGCCTATTTATACTATAAGAAAGAGAAAATTGACCAAGACTTCATCAACCATTGCATAAGAAAGCCGCTATTATGGGTCTGGAAAAAAGTGAGGGGGAAAACTGGCGAAGTAATCACACTAGAAACCTCACCGCAGGAAGCATTTCTATGGAGAGAGAAAGGTCTAGTAAATGAGTGGTTAAAATATAAAGATACTGTAGTTAAATATAAAATAGTTAAAGATGGGAAAATGTATAGATTCAAGACAGACCAAGAATTTCGGGACCAAAATTATAAGATTCACTGGTACTTAAATTGGCAATTAAAAGAAAGGTTTAAAAGAGATCAGAGAGAGAAGGAGTCCATTGACGATGAAACCGAATTAGAGAAATTATTAACATTAGAAAATAAAGGCTTGCTTTCTAAACTATATAAATTTCTATTGAAAATAGAACTAGAAAAAGACCTTATTAAAAATAACATGATAACTTGGGCACAAAATATAGGACAGAACATTGAGTTAAATCAATGGGAATTTACATGGAACAGACGCTTAAAGTATACCAGAAGTCAGGATATTAGAGAGAACGACTATAAGATGTTTTTAGATGCTATATTACACCGAACAAATTAGCTAAAATATACGGAGTTAAAGATAAATGTTGGAAATGCTCAAAAGAAAAAGGAACGTTTTTTCACTGTTGGTGGTTTTGCCCCAAGATCCAAAAATATTGGTGTGAGATTCACAATTTAATTGGGAATATGTTAAAAATTAAAATGGAATTCAAACCTGAAATTTACTTATTAAATTTAATGGATAGCAAATGAGAGAAAAAATATGGTAATCTTTCATTTAATCACTGCCGCAAGGATAATATTGGCGCGAAAATGGAAAGATGACAACAGCCCTGAGATACAGGAATGGATAGAAAAGATCTAGGACTTGTTCGAAATGGAGAAATTAACAAGACTATTGAATGACGAAAACATGGAAGGCTTTTTTAAGGAGTGGGAAAGTGTGATAAACTTTCTGCACCAAGAAGAAAAGATCTTTTATTTAGAAGGCTTCATAGTTTAAGATACTTTTAAAATAACAGCAACTTATATGATGGAGCTAGAAATGTAGATTAAAATTCAAATGATTTAAAATTTGAAAGCGCCATGAAAATGCATAGAATCTGGAGTCTTCTTAGAAATATCCAGTAAGATTGTAGCATAGAGATATAAATAACAAGTAAATAATAATAGGATTACAAATGAAATGTTGAAGATTATTCCCGAGTGCAAGAGAGGAAGGTCTGTGTTTTTATGTTAGACGAGTAGATAATAGGAATTGTTAGTTAGGTAAGTAAGTAGTAAGTTAGGAAGAATGTTTGGTGAGGTGAAGAAAATGTGTCAATATGTGAAAGAGGGTAAGTGTAAGTGAAGAAAGTTTATGGAGTGTAGAGGACGCAAGATTGGAGGAAAGGATCAGAGGAGTGAAGGATAAGAGAGATCAGAGAAAGGTGGTATTTGAGAGAGGATTGTTTACGAAGAAAACATTTTTAATTTTTCCATCTGAAGGTAAACAACTGATATGAGAGATTGTCTTTCTGACTTAAATGCGTCATGGCATTTATACTTGGCCTGATGGCAGCATCTATGAAGGTGAGGTGAAGAATGGGATCAGGCATGGCTTTGGCATGTACAAGTGTGGCACCTATCCTGTTTCGTATATTGGCCAGTGGGTTGAAGGCAAGAGGCATGGCAAGGTAATGAAAACATGGAAGTATCACCTAGATTGCTGGAATCTGGGCAGGAAGTTCTCCTCTGTGGCGGAAAGGGCTGCAGAATCAGACTTAACATAAAGATGCGCATTATTGCCTGAAATGGATTTCAACATGTGGAAAAGTGCAAACCCTGCGCATGGCTGAGCGACTGTTGAGCCCATCATCCACAGAAGCACCTTCTGACTCCATCCTGGCCTCTGAGGGGGAGAGAAAGGTAGGCCTTCCCATCCGGCCTCACTAAAGGAACTGAACCCTTCCCACAAGGCATCTGACTCCATCTTGGCCTCTGAGGGGGAGAGAGGGTGGGCCAATGCCATCAGGCCTATCCTTAAGATACAGAGCCCTCCATCTGTCCATCTGCCATGGTCCAGGCCTCAGAGGGAAAGAAGAATGCTGGACCTGATCCCCTTCCCCTCAACCATTCCCTTCTCCTTTTGTGTTGTGTCTTCTTAGATTGTAAGCATGAAGGCAGGGAACCGTCTAATTAAATGATTTTATGTACAGTGCTGTGTAAATTTACAGCGCTATATAAATAAAGTTTAATAATAATAATAATAATTCTCCTTTCTCTTTTGCTTTGAGAAGAGCTCTTGCAAAGTCCATTGTCCAAAGCTCTCTCAAGGATGGCCCCCAAGTAGAGAAGAAACTGATGGAGGCCATTGCTCTGCTGCATCCTGTGTTGAAACAAGACACAAAAATGCTAAAGAGAACGACATAAAACTGATCATTACAGTTAAAGATCTAAAGTAATGGAAAGAACGCATGGTTAGCACATTGGCCACCCAGCTAGCCCTCTCCTTGGGATATCTTTCTAGGCCACAGTGAGACCTTGGTCTGGCCCCAGCACTCCCTCCTCCTCCTCCTCAACCTCCGCTCCCCCTCCGGCCCCAGAAGCCCTCTTCTCCCAGGACCCTCTCCACAGCCCCTGACCCAAACCCTCGCTGCCCTCACAGCCTCACCTTCAGGGGCACTCTGAGGCCCAGGAGAGACTTTGAGGCTATCCTCCCGTCCCATTGGTCCAAAATTTGCATGGCACCGCCCTCGACCACGCCTACTATTCTTCTGAGCTTCGGTCGCTGTTTCTGTCTGTTCCGTGGCCACTGGGTGGGAGGCAGAGCATCAGTGACACAGCGCCACCACCTGGCCATGGCATTGGAATTACAATCCCAGCTGAGGAAATAACATTTTCCCCTCTCTCCTCTCTTGGTCCCAAATTTGCATGGTCCCGCCCTTGGCCCCTCCCACCCTCTCTGCCCCTCCCCATCTTCCATTGGGTCTCTGACTCTGGGAGGGGGCGGGGCCTCAGCCGTTGGGAGGAAGAAGGAGGGAAGCAGCGCCACCTGGAGGCAGGGAGGCTCTTCGCAGGAGAAGAAAGGCAGCTTCATGGAGATGGATTGATGATTCCCAGGAGATAACTTCTTGGACCCTTCAACTTCTTAACATTCAAGATTAACCCAAACAGAAAGTTGGAAAAGATCTCATTTGTGGGATATTTTTCGGCCGACGTTTCTGCGAAAGAGAAATAACGTGAAAATAACCCAAATGCAGAGTCATCAAAAGCAGCTCCTTTTGAGTTTTGCTAAATTCCGAAAGTACAAAGGAGCTTTCCATTAGGATTACTTTCGCCTTATTTCTCTTTCGCTCCAAAGCATCTGACAAACAACATCCGGATTTTAAAGTCCCGTTTCTGCATGGGATTTGACCAATAAACTCCTAGGATTGCATTATGCCACACTTTGTAAAGGTTCAGACTCTCTCCAGCCGTTTTTGGACTGCGTCTCCCAGTATCCTTCACTGTTGCCTTTAGTGTCCATGGCTTCTGTGGGTCGAAGTCTGAATACATCCAAAGGGCCCTGTTTTAAAACCAGGTTTGTGGCTTGTCAAGTATTGTTGGAACTCAGTTTCCATCGTTCTTCGTTGTTGTCTATCCTAGTTAGATCTAGTGGGAGTTACAGTCAAACAACATCTGACAACCCACATCTATCCCACCCCAAAGTGTGACTATATTCGGGGGCTAAATGAGGACATTGACCCCCAACAAGAGTTCTGCCCCCATTAAATTTTCCGTGAGTCCTTACATTTCTAGCATTGCATCAATTTAAACCTTTAGTGGAACCTTTAGAAATGCTCTTTAGACAGAGTTACTAAGTTACTAAGAGTATTTCATTACTCAGAAAGTAAGAGATCTAGGAGTGAATGATTTTCAATGTCTCTCTGCGATGATAAATATTTGGGGGCTAAAGGAAACTTTAATCGGGGGACATGTTCCTATTTTGGGGGCAATGCCCTCCTTTTGAGGCCTTATAACTATATCCCTGTCCTACGTCTGTCTAAGAAACTATATACGCAGAAAGCCTTCATCTATCCTGGGAATCTCAGCTGAACATGGAAAAGTGCTTTGTAACTTTTGGTTCATGAAACGCTTTGACTAACAACAAATGTTCTTTCTCTTTTGTAAAAGTGAAGCTGAAAGATTATGGATCAGATCTCATTGAGGTTTCTGATAACGGATGTGGCATAGAAGAAGAAAACTTTGCCGGCTTAAGTAAGCTCCGTTTAAGGATTTAAATCTGCAAATCGGATCATTTTAGCAGAATGAATGGGAGAGTCTCCAGACGCAGCAGGACTATATTAGCCAATGTTGGAATAAGTAATGCATGATGCTGTGAATGATCCAAAACCATTGACTCTAAGGCCAAAAATAGGAGCGAGGAATGAGGGATCGACCAGATATTGCTAGTATGCAACTCCTATCAGTTCAATGCAGCAAAGCCAATAGTATAGATTGATGGCAGCTGTAGTCTAACAACAGTCTGAAAAGACACTCTTCTATTCCTTGTTTAATATTATATAATGCAGTACCTTTGAGATACTGATTGTTTGCTAATGATTAGTTCCTTCTGTGTGATATCATAAAGAATATATATGTTTGTACCCTTTTAATTTGCTCATTTTAATCCTTCTCCAGCTCTTAAACATCATACATCCAAGATACAGGATTTCTCTGATCTTACGCATGTTGAAACGTTTGGCTTTCGAGGGGAAGCTCTGAGTTCCTTGTGTGCTTTAAGGTAAGATGCTTCTTCTCCATAAAGGCAAAGCAATAGCTAAAGCGGTTTTAGCCTCATGTAGAGAGATCTTGAAGCACCTTTGAGACTAATGGAAAGAAAGAAGTTGGCAGCATGAGCTTTCATAGACTTCAATCTATTTCCTCAGATGATTTTGGATCTTCCTCAGATGCTTTATAACTATGACCTTTATTAAAACTTCTGGAGCAAAATTGGAGGCCAAGTTAAAAAGATGAGAAAAGCAGATATCACCATTTAAAACAGATATAGCTGTTTTATGTATCTATATATTTCTTTTCTTAGCCTGTTAGCATTTATTTAGTAATAACAAAAGTGCCTGTTCTTCTTGCAGCGACGTTTCCATTTTCACCTGTCACAAGTCAGCAAAGGTTGGGAGGCGGCTGGTGTTTGATCACAAAGGGACAATTGCCCTGAGAGTCCCTTATCCCCGGCAACAAGGGACAACAGTCATTGTGCAGCAGTTGTTCCATACGTTGCCAGTGCGGCACAAAGAATTTCAGCGCAACATTAAAAAGGTAGGAGTAGTTGAATGACGGATCTTGGATTTCAAGAGTGCCAAGACTACTGTTTTTAAAACTGCAAAGGAAGCCTTCTGAAGGCCTTTGTTGAGACAAGATGAAGCTCTCTTTAGATTGAATGCCAACTGAAACGAACTTTTAATCAGGTTTAAGAAATCCTGAGGTAAGAGAGTCCATGTATCTGGTGTTAAATTGTGACAGATTCTGCCTCAGTGCTGCGTTCTCTGAAAGCTTGCTATCAATATATTGGTAATCATTCATTGTACATCTGCTGTGATTAGATAGATAGATAGATAGATAGATAGATAGATAGATAGATAGGATATAAAATGAATAAATGAACATCACTTCTGTAACAACGCTGTGAGTGACCAGAGTATAAATACAAAATTTTAAAGTAGCAGAGAGACTTCACAACCAAGGTATATGATTCCTTTGCTTATTAAATCCTCTGTATATAAAATCAATTGTAAAAGAGAGGTACAAAGTTATAAGTACAGTTGACCCTCTGTATTGGAAGACCCGGCCCAATGTGGTGCCATATGTACACAGCCACACCGACATGGCCATGCACACGATTGCGTAGTTAATGGTTTGGATCTCAGTATTTTGCAAATGCTTTCTCTAGCTGTTGTAACACTATGAATGTAAACATAATAAATGTTGTATAGGGCTCTAAAAACACATCCCTGTCCTTATGTATTCCTTAGAAACTAATGGTTTGGTGCTTGTTGCTCCCAGGAGTATGAAAAAATGGCTCAGGTGTTGCAAGCATACTGCATCCTTTCCATAAGGGTCCAGATTACTTGCACCAATCAGGTTGGTCAAGGGAAGAAGCATCCTGTCTTATGCACCAATGGGAACTCTAGTATAAAATACCAGAGCAATATTTTGCCCAAAACAGGTATTTTCACTACTGTTACTTTTATCATCAGTACAACTACTTGCTGCATTTAACTCAAAATCTGGGATGTCATAACCCAGATGTAAAAGGAGGGATGATGGCAGACCAATTGAAGCAGCTTTTGAGGCAACAGTCTTTGACCAGCAATTTATGTTAGTCAGTCTCATCCTGAGATAGATTAAAAAAAACCTATGCCCCATTAAAAATATTAAACGAGCCCAAAATTTAAAGCTGCCATCCTTGTTAGGAGAGGGCACCCCTGTTTCTAACAATGGCCCCATACAGACAGGCCAAAATAAAGCTGCTTTGGGTCACTTTGGAGGTATGCTGTTTAAATGACGCATGCGTCCTAAGAGTCCGGAAGCTGCGCCAAAGCTGCACTCTGTACTGTGCAATTATTATTTTATCTATTTTTGTATTGGTCAATGACTGAATAAATTTTATTATCTCTCTCTTTTTCTCTGGCTTTGCTTCACGAACGAAGATTCAGGAAGGACTCATCCTGCGCTTTGTACAAACGCATTGGTGACTAAAAAGGCCAATCCAGGATAAACAGGTCCGGTTGCACAAAGCACAGCGGAAAGTCTCCTTGGGTGATGTTTCCAGGTTGCGGTTCTTTCTGCGTTGTCATTTCTCTTTGAGACTCATTCAGCATGAGTTTTCAAAGAAGGCTGCAGCGTCATGGATAGTGCATCTCCATGCCTCCCGATGCGAGGCCAGGGAGGACCATTGTTGGTGATCTATCTGGCGAAGTCTGAGATGTTGTTTCAGGGAGTCCTTGTATCTCTTCTTTGGGGCGCTCCTCTTATGCTCTTGACCCGTGGTGAGTTCACCATAGAATACTATTTTGGGGAGGCGATGGTCCTTCATCCTAGAAACATGTCCTGCCCAGCGCAGCTGCGTCCTCAACAGCATGGTCTCAATGCTGGTGATCCCTGCTTGCTCAAGGACAGCAACATTTGTCACATGTCCAGTGTATGTTTAGAATTGTGCATAAACAGCACTGATGAAAGCGTTCAAGGAGTCATAGGTATTGGCCATAGGTGACCCATGTTTCAGACCCACAGAGGAGAATAGACAGTACAATGGCTCTATACACACTGATTTTTGTGCTTCGCCTCAAGTGTTTGTATACACACATACATATAATATACACAAAGTTATGAATACATATATATAATTAAATATATTTACACACACATATACATACTATATATATATATAGAGAGAGAGAGAGTATATATATATATATATATATACACACACACACATACTGTATACACACAGACACACATACACACTTCTGCTGTGTGTGTGTGTGTGTGTGTGTGTGTGT
>JACSCI010000264.1:0-29542 GCA_016801065.1 Sceloporus tristichus | reverse complement strand
AACTACAACCCCCATCATGCAACCCGCGGCGCCGGCCCCGCCCACACCATGTAAACCGACAGACTCTCTGTCTGTAATTGGACTGACGTCAAAGAACGGACAGTCAGGGCAGATATTTATACCGTAATTGTTTCTTGGGGTCAGAAACCGAGTGTTCAAAAAGGTTTATATCATTTTAGAAAGATTCCTGGGGGAGAATGGTTTGAAACTAAATTAAATGCAATGGGTGCTTGGTGGAAGCATCTCAAACAAAAAGGATTAGCATATTGGCTCTTGGGTCCTTCTTGGCTCTGAATTCGTATTATGTTCACAAGCCAATATACAGCACAATCTTAGGGTGACACTCCCAGAGGCAGCTCAAGAATAACATAGCAGAGTATGGAAACAAATATCCAGATACAGATACTGTATTGGCAATACACTGGCCACTTTTCACTTAAAAATAAATCAGAAACACAATTGGTTTCATTGAAATCCTTGGAGGTTCTCCATCTTGAGTTGCAAAATAATACAAATATTTGCAAGCTCTACTCTGACTTTCATCAACTTCACCATCTCTTGCTCCCACAACTCCAATCCAATCCACACCAATCCGCATGTGAGCTGTATACTGTATTGGTTGTGAGTCATCTCCTGGAGCCAAACAGCATGAAGGGATCTCTGCAGTTAGCTCCCATTATGCCTTCGGCTCTGACTCAGGACTTTATGGCAGTCTCACAGGATATGATGCCACCAGTCAATCACAGTATATTTGCACATGTTTAATGGAATATTTTTTCAACAGTCTCTTCTTTGGTAGCTCCTATGAGTAAGGATACAATCATTATATGGATTTGGGGGCATCCAGAACAGGGTCATGCTCAGGTCACTCCAACTTTATTAATCTAATCTGAAGTAGGGAGGGGTGAACATGGGGCTAAATCTTGGGGTAACATCTTCTCTTAACACTGAGATTGTCTTGTCTGTCACTTTCCTTGTTTACAGAATCACTTGTCAGTCATGAGAGAATCCACACAAGAAAAAAGTCACATAAATGTCAGCATTGTGGGAAAAATTTTGCTTACAAGTCAGTCCTAGTGGCACACAGGAGAGAACCCATACAGATGCCAGCATTGTGGGAAAGGTTTTTCTCGGCAGTCACACCTAGTAACACACAAGAGAATCCACACAGGAGAGAAGCCATACAAATGCCAGCATTGTGGGAACTGTTATTCTCAGAGGTCGAACCTAGTGAAACATCAGAGAGTCCACACAGGAGAGAAGCCATAGAAATGCCAGCATTGTGGGAAATGTCTTTCTCAGAAGTCAGACCTAGTGAGACATCAGGGAGTCCACACTGGACAGAAGCCATAAAAATGCCAGCAGTGAACTAACATTATTTTTGTCAATAAGGAATACAAAAAATATACTTGCAGTCCTGCTGTGCTAAGAAAAGGCCCTTGTGATTTTGTTTTTCTGTCCATATGTCTGTTTATGTTTTAAAATTATATTTTGTTAGATTTAGGTTTTAATTTCTAATAGATAATTGTTTCGGGTTGTAACTTTGTCTGGGGATTGTGGTTCGTGGTATAAGTTAGCTAAATGGGGGGCTGGGATTTGTTGCAGTTGGTTAGAATAGTTTTGGGAATGATAGCCTTTGGAATTTGTGGGATGTTGGCTGAAGAAAGTGGAGGCTGATATTAACAGGAAGGTGGCTAGTTTCTGGGAATGGCAAAGGGGGGCTTGTTACCTGTGGGGCATAGACTGTGGGAATTGAAGGTGGGGGGCAGGTTTTAAGAGGGTGATGTTTTAGGTTTGGGGTTTTTAATGTATTGTTTGGATTGGAGTGGGCAGTTCTGACGTAAACGCTGAATTTCTGACTATGTGTTCTCAATAAAATTCTTTGTTGTTTCAACAGACTGGACTCATTGATGTACAGAAGTTCTGCATTGGCACAAAATTTACCCTTTCTTCTCTCCTCAGCCATCATCTCCATTCCCAGCTATAAGAACAGCAGAGGCAAACACACATACATTTATATATATGTATATATATGTGTGTGTGTGTGTGTGTGTGTATTATATCTACAGACATACAGTATACGTAGACTTTATTTCCAATGCATAGCCTTCCTTTCTTGCCTTTCCTGGGCTCCATTGTGGCCTCTTCAAAGTGTCCTCAAAATAAGGAAGGAAGGGGAGGTTGCTGAACCCCCGGCACACTCCTTCCCTTCCCTCAAAGGCCGCCAGTGGAATAAACAGCAGGAGCAGTAAAGCCCTGGTGATCCCTGCGCATGATCAGAAGGGGTCTTTGGATGTATATGTGCATGCACAGTCTCAGCCCTAAAGCCATTGCTGCCCTTACACTCTGTTCTGAGGGAAGGAAGGATGGAAATGGGGGGAAACCGTTGTTCGTTCAGAGGAATGGCTGGAATGTCTTCTGGGGGAACTTGGGGATTATAAGAAGAAGGAATCCCCTCTTCTCCCCCCAACCAAAACGCAGGGGGCCTGCCAGGTCTCCTCTCCCTCTTTCCTTCCCTGCCCCCTCCTTGGGGGATTCCTTGGGGCCCTGGTACTTGGGGGTTATCATGAGAAGAGAGGACAGGGGGGACCATTGGAGAGAGGCTTGACCATGGAGGGGGGTCCAAAGATAAAAAGGGCTTTGAGGAGCCCCCTCCATCCTGGAAAGTGGGGCAGAGGAGAGGCCCTCCCTTCTGATGCCTCATTTGGAGAAGATTTTTGTGCCAAATAAAGAGCACCACACAGCATAGGCTCCAATAGCATTAGAAACAACATTATTGAGGGGGGGGGGGTTTTCTGGGGGGGCGTGGGGGGGGGGGGGGGGAATCTGGGACCTGACTCAGGCCCTTCCCCCCCCCCCCCGGACCCATTATTAGAGCCTTCCACAGCTCACTGTGATGCTTTAAATGACCATTTTGCAAATAAAATCTCTCAGATAAGGGCCAACTTGGATGCTGACATTCTTGCTGATGCTATAGGTGAGGTGTCCAGTGACTCTGTGAATGGGATCATCCTGGATCAATTAAATCTGTGAGTACTGAAGACATGGACAAGCTCCTTGGAAGTGTGAAGAAGATAACTTGCCCTCTCAACCCTTTCCCTTCATGGCTAGTCATCCAAGGAGGAGATGCACTTAGGACTCACCTGAGATATATCATAGATGCATCTCTGAGGGAGGGCTATTTTCCATCTTCCATAAATGAAGCGGTGGTACAGCCGCTTCTGAAAAAGCCCTCCCTAAATCCCTTGGACATGAACAAATACAGACCGGTCTCCCATCTTCCATTTCTAAACAAGGTGATTGAGAAAGCTGTTGCTCTTCAACTCCACGTGGTCTTGGATGAAACAGATTATCTAGACCCATTTCAAATTGGCTTCAGGATGGGATACGGAGTCGAGACTGTTATGGTCGCCTTAGTAGATTATCTCCGCTTGAGTATGGACAGGGGAAGTGCAACCCTGCTGGTGCTTTTGGATCTCTCAGAGTCCTTTGATACCATCAACCATGGCATCTTTCTTGAACGTCTGAAGGAATTGGGGACGAGGAGGCAATGCATTGCAGTGGTTCTGGTCCTATCTCTTGGGCATATTCTAGATGGAGATTCTTGGGGATAGTTGGTCCTCTAAGAGGGAGCTTAAATCTGATGTTCCTTAGGACACCATCCTCTCCCCAAAGCTGTTTAACATAAACATGAAGCTGCTGGGAGAGATCATCTGGAGACATGGCATGGGGTGTTATCAGTATGCAGAGGAATCCCAGATATATCTCTCCATGTCCCGGACTTCAGCGTCAACTAAGAAAGGCATCTCCCCTCTGAATGAATGTCTTGAAGAATTAATGGGCTGGATGAGAAAAAAACAGAATGAAGCTGAATCCAGATAAGACAGTGCTGCGTAATGCTGGAGATCCTAATCCAAGTATGGAGGTTTGAGACATGTGATCCACCTGTATAAGGGGTCACACTTTCCCTAAAGGACTATGTTAGTAGTTTGGGGGATGCTCCTGGATCCAGATGTCAGCTCAGATACATGTGACGGCAAGGAGTGCCTATTATCTCCTTCAGTTGATATGCTAACTGCACCCAGTCCTGGAAGCTGAAGACCTAAAAACTATAGTTCTGATCTTAATTTTATTTCATTATATTTGTCAATTATTTCTATTAACTGATTTTCTGAATATATATCTGCTCACCTTTTTCCTCAAATAATTTTTCAAAATATGTAGTGAAAGTATTTTTAATTTTCCCTTTTTCCATTATGATTGTGTTATTTTGTTTAATTTTAGTTATCATTTTCTTTTCTCTCTCATTATTTAATCTATTATCATCCGTCGGCTTATTTATTAGCATTCTCAAATTGATTTTGCTTTGATCTTCTTAAATGTATAGCTATTTCCTCTGTCATTTTTTCTCTAATTGTTCTTTCAATAGTTTTATTTCATTCATTATTTTTTATCCCCTTTTGTTTGTTGTAGTTTTTGTTCTCTAATTTTAAATTCATTCCTAATTTTTTCCTCTTTCTGCTTTTCTCTTTTTTTATTTCCATTGTTCTTTGTATAAATAGTCCCCTTACAAATGCCTTAATAGTATCCCATACAACCTTCATTTTTACCTCCTTTCCACTGTTTTCTTTAAAAAACATCTTTAACTCTCTCTTTACCTTATTTACAAATTCTTCGTCATCTAGGATATCCTCTTTCCTTCTCCATCCTATATTTTTGTCCCAATTTATATTTAATTCCAGCTCTATCATATTATGATCCGACATCATCCTTGACCAAATTTCAATTTTTTTCTCTTTAGTAACCAGTTGCTTCGTCACGAAAAACATATCCAACCTTGAGAAGGATTTATGTGCATCTGAATAGAAGGTTTGTTCCCTCCTTTGTTCCCATTACAATGTGACCAAACATCTAACAAATTAAATTCCTCTTTTAAAACAAAAAACCTCTTGGTAACTTTCCTTCTGTTTCTTAATTACTTTGTTCTGGGATTTCCTGTCCCAAATTGGATTTCGAACTCCATTGAAATCTCCTGTCAAGATTAATTTGTCATTATTAACTTCTCTCTTAACCTCCGCCAAATTTCTATAAAAGGTTTCCTTCTTCTCTAATGGCCCATAAACATTAATCAGTACATATTTAACATTATCTATCAAAATCTCCACACACAAGAATCTACCGTCTTTATCTTTCTTCAGGAGCTTTGCTGCATACCTTTTATTCACGAAGATTGCAACTCCCCTCTTCCTTTTATTTACTGTGGCACAAAATAATGTCCCCCATTTACTATTTCTCAAATATTTTATATCTCCATCTTTTACTTTGTTTCCTGTAAACACAATAAATCAAAATTATTCTTCCCTAGATACTACATTACATGCTTTCTCTTTCTCTCTTGGCTTATTCCTTTTACATTCCACGAAACTATTTTAAGCCCCATTTTCCTTTTAGAGAGGTTCTTATCTCTTTTATGTAGACTTTCCTATCTCTCCTGAGTAACCCTCTTCTGAGCTTTTGTTTCCCAAATTGTCAGTATTTACCTCCTTAATCCCTAGACTATCTCTCCTTCCTTGCCCTTTTCTCTGGGTCTTTTCTTCTCTTTGTCTATTTACACTTTCTCCTTCCTTCTTGTCCCTTTCTTTATTTCTTTCTTCTTGCTCTCTGTTATCTCTGCTTAATCTCTCATAAAAGGCTTTTCCTTGTTCTATTGTACTTATCCTATATCTCCTCTGATGGTAATTAAAGACCACTCTTTCTATCTTATCCCATCTGTACAGTATCTCATTCTTACGGCAAAAGAATATTGTTAGGGATTTATATTCCTGTCTCTTTCTAATTATTTGCAATGGTAAATCCTTATAAATTTCCACTATTCTATCTTCCACAATCAATTTTTTCTCATAATTTCTTTGCAATATTTGCTCTCTCATCCTTGAGTTTGTAAAACATACAGTAATGTCTCTGTCCAATTTCCTTTCCTTTGCTGTCTTTGAGCTAAGTCTAAATAGCTTATCAATCTGTGCCTCCATCAAATCCTCCTCAATATCCACATATTTTGCCAGCATAGGTATAATTTTGTCATACATTTGTTCGTCTTGTTCTTCTTTAATTTCCCTAATTTTAATTGCCCTTTCCCTATATCTTACCTACTGCAGAAGATTACTCTGTTGTTCCCATAATTGAGCCTTTTCCAATTCTTCTGTTTTTTTTCCAGACTTTCCGTTCTTTCTAATACTTCCTCCACCTCCACTTTCACTCCTGATATCTCTTTAGCTAAGTTGTCTATTTTTCCCTCTAATCCATCTAGAGGAAAGGAGATTAAATGATGGTCAGAAAGTGGAAAGTCAGGTGCCAGGTAGTCAGAAATGGCGCAGTTTGCAGCAAGAACCAGGTCAAGACAGTGACCAAGAGAATGAGTTGAAGAGTTGGAGTGTGGTTGGAGGCCAAAAGAAGCCAGGAGAGAGTTAAAGCGAGATGTTGTCAGGTTATTGGAATCATCAACGTGGATATTGAAATCACCTAGGATCAAAGTGGGGACTGAATCTGAAAGAAAGAATGTCAGCCATGATTCGAAGTCTGAGAGGAACTGGGTGGCAGAACCAGGAGGGCGATGGATAACTGCAACACGGAGCTGTAGAGGAGAAAAGAGTCTAATAGGATGAAACTCAAAAGAAGAGGAATGATAGCTGGTGGGGAAGATAGAACTTGAAACTGGCAGGAGTTAGATAGCAAGATACCAACCCCTCCTCCTCAACCCTCAGGATGGCTGGAGTGGGTGAAGGAGAGACCACCAAAAGAAAGGGCAGTGGAGGTAGCAGTGTCATGGGCTGGGAGCCAGGTTTCTATGAGAACAAGGAGGTTAAAGGATTTAGAGAGAAAGAGGTCATGAATTGCTGTTGCTTTAGGGGCAGCAGAGCGGCAGTTCCAGAGGGAACAGACGAAGGGAAGCAGGGAGACAGGGAGCGGCCGAATGGGGATCAGGTTAGGAGAAATGTGGGGAGCCATGGGAAGGATAGGATTCACTGCCCAGTGATTAACGGGGAAAGGTGTGACACAACAGCAAGGATGACCCTAGCAAAAGAATGGAGACAAAGGAAAGTTCTTGAAGTAGAGGAACGGCTGTTAGGACTATTTGATGCATTGGAAGCAGATAAACTCACAAGGATCTTACAAAAACAAAACTAAAATATATAGATTGATAGAAGACTGGGATAAGGTGCTGGACTATATCAAAAAAGAAAGGAAGACTGAAGGGCATAAAATGGATAAAAAGAAAACAAAGACACAGCAAAGAACATACACTTTGGAAGTCTTTTACTTTGTTTGTTGTGGAATCTGAGCTTGGATGTATGGTGAGTTTGGATGTAATTTAGTATGTTTTACAAGTTTTGTTGTTTGTGAATATTTGTATTTGTCAAGTCTTTTAATTGTATCTGTGTTATTGTTGATGGTCCTATATGTTTTTTCCCCCTTTTACCAATAAAGTTTTAAAAAATACAGAATCCTGAAATTTAGAAAGCATATCCAGGAGAAGGTTTTTTTGGCCACACTGCAAACAACAACCTCCAAAATCCACAAAACTGTGATACCTTTCTCCTGTTTGATGTTTAACACTTTTTCCCAATGAAGAAGCCAGTTGAGCTTCAAAAGCTTGTTTTATCTATTTTGTGCATTTTGGTTGGCCACTAAAGGTATCCCTGTTTTGTGGATTGTGGGTGTTATTGTGGTTTGCTGTATGGTCCGGCCAGCATGGCAACCTCTGGATATGATCCCTAGAGTAGGAATCCCTCTTCATCTCATGGCTGTTGGGGCTTTTCTCCCTCCCTCCCTCTCTGCCCCATAGAAGTCAAGGGGGACTCACCTTTTCAAGGTCTCTTCCAAGGGACTAGGATTCAGAGACATAGGTTCAATTTGCATTACAGAAATAGTGCATTTCAACACTGCTTTAACTGCCATGGGTCAATTCTATGGAGATCTGGGATCTGTAGTTTTGTGAGGTATGTAGCCTCTCTCAGGGAGCTCTAGTGTGAAAAGAGACTACAGATTCCAGAATCCCATAGCATTGAGAAATGGCAGTTAAAGCGATGTCAAACTGCATGAATTCTGCAGTGCAGATTCAACCATAAGCCATGTTATTCAGGAATATCAGTATCCTAAGCGATCTTGTAGCACCTTTGAGACTAACGAAGTGAAAAACGTTGTAGCATATGCTTTTGTAGACTTGCGTCTGGAGTTTTGTCGAAGAAAGTCATGGCGACCCTAGTATCCAGAACCTTCTTTTGTCCTCCATTTTGGGAGAGGAGAGAGGGAGGCCGAATGGAGAGCTCCCTGGGAAAGAAGCCGTGTCTCTCCAGGCTGAGAGGCCAGAGACCTAGGAGCAGGGCCTCTGCAGTTGGGGAGGAGTCGCTGTCTGAAGCATTGGACCTTCTGGGACCTTCCTTTTGTGCCCATGGAATACAACTGCTTCTTCCCACCAAGAACCCAAAGTAGTCCTCTCCAAAATCCCTTTCTGGGAGCATTGGTGAACTGCCCTGGGCCCTACTATGTTGCAAGAAATAAAAATACACATTTGAAATGATGTAAAACAGCTCATGCTTAAATAATACATGCCTTAAAAGTGGCACCAGATTCTCCCCATCCCACCCGGGGCTTCCCTTTCAGGTTAAAATGTGGTGGGCAAAGCATGACCCACGGCTCCATGCATCAGGCACTTCTCTGTAACCCACAGCGGTCAAAAATGTCTGGGGTCTTTTTGTGATCTTGGGATGTGAGGGGCATATCCGCCATGTTTTGTGGGACCCCTGGGTCAATTTAACACCATAAGATGAGGAGTCCTCCACTCGCTTCCCAGAAGCATGGCGAAAACGTCCCTCATGTTGATGTTGATGCTTATTTTAACCAATTCTATTTTATATTATTGCTTATTGTTTTATACATATTTTGTAGATTGGCAGGTTTTATTTTTATTGACTTGATCATTTGTATGTACAGCACTGTGTACATTTAGAGCGCTATAGAAATAAACAACAACAACAATAATAATAATAATAAGTCTCACTCTCTCAGCCTCAGAGGAAGGCCATGGGAAACCCACTCTGAAGGAACCTGCCAAGAAAACCCCTTCAGAGACTCCCATAAGGTCACCATAAGACCTGGAAACAACTGGGAGGCAGACCCCAAGAACAACATTGGGAAATAGGTGCAAACCTTGCCTTGGGAAGTGTAATGATTGGGCTCCAGTCAATGGAGGTCTTCTTCAGGCAGAAAAGGGAGGTTTATGCAAATGCAGAATGACATCACTGCTACGGAAGGCTCTCTTGACCAATCAGAGAGCAAGATAAAGGTCCTTCTGGAAGCTTCCGTGAGAAGGAGCTATAAGGCCTGAGAGACCAAGAGACAGTTGGGGGAATTGTGTCGGTTGGAGATAGAGAGAGAGAGTTAAAGAGCGGATCTTGGAAGTTAGTCTCAGAATTGGAGGTTTAGGTCTATTTATTATTTTAATACCTTGTAGGAATTGAACATTATATACTTACAAATATTGTACCTGCAAGACTCTTAATATCTTTATGACTTATATTTTAGTTATATTTTGTTATTTATTGTAAATACCTCCTTGGAGTATCTACTACTCGACGCTCCTTTTACACATGTTTTGGCTCAGTTGATGCTTGGGAAGATCAGTAAAGAACTAGAAATAAGGTTCCTTAACTGTTCGCAGTGTAGTTTAAGGGAAATCCTTTTATATTTCACTGGATGATGGCAGCGAGATTTTAGGAATTTAAGGGTCTGCTGGGCTAAGAGCCAGAATGTCTAAATGTCTAATTAATAATTTGTAATCCACTCTGATAGCCTTTTGGCTGAAGAGAAGGGTATAAAATTATTATTATTATTATTATTATTATTATTATTATTATTATTAATTACAGGGCTGCAGTTTGGCTGCTTGGACCACCGGAGATCATCACAGTGAGTCAGTTGGAAAAGCCCATCTCACTCCAGAAAATAAAGGTACTTGAGGAGTTTGCACTCTACGTCTTTCTGTAATAATAGCTACAAAACTGATAATAGCATTTGGGACATTCAGTCTTTTAAAAACAAATATGGCAGATTTAAATGCTGCTTTAAAACCTCTTTCCATCTGCCAGCTTTGCGCTGGTTTTGGGGGGAAATGAGAAAGTGTTGGGAGGGAGGGACTGCCAACAGAATTAGGAGATGCATTGCAGGCTATGGACAGTTTGCGGCCAAGAAAGGTCCAAACACATGGCAGCCATAGACCTGTTTGAGAGCGCTTTAATTGCCCTGGCCCAGTGCTAGGGAATCCTGGGAACTGGAGTTTATTGTGGCACCAGAGCTCTCTGACAGAGAAGGCTCAATGTCTCACAAAACTGCATTTCCCAGAATTCCCTAGCATTGAGCCAGGGCATTTAAAGTGGTCTCAGATTGGATTATTGCTGCAGTGTGTTTTGGACTTAAGTGACCCTTGGCAAGTCACACTCTCTCAGCCTCAGAGGATGGCAATGGCATTTGCTCTCTGAAGAAACATACCAAGGAAACCGCATGATAAGGTTGCCTTAGGGTTGCCATAAGTTGGAAACGACTTGAAGACAGAAATGAAGAACAGAAGAAAGTCTGCAATTATTTCACAGGTTGTACTGTACATGGGAATGGGAGGCAGTGTGGTGCAGTGGTTTGAGTGTTGAGTTACAACTCTGGAGGCCAGAGGCCAGTACCTCACTCCTCCATGAAACCAGCTGGGTCCCTTGGGCAAGAAGCCACACTCTCTCAGCCTCAGAGGAAGGCAATGGCAAACCTCCTCTGAACAACTCTTGCCAAGAAAATCCCAGGAGAGGCTCCCCAGAAGTCGGCAATGACTAGGAGCCACACGACAAAAAACTACAAAGCCTCAAGAAAGAGACAGCATGGTTTAGTGTCAGGAACATTGGACTATGACCCTGGAGACCAGGGTTCGAATGCCCTCTTGGCTACAGAGACCCACTGAGTGAACTTAGGCAAGTCACACTCTCTCAGCCTCAGAGGGAGGCACTTGCAAAACCACTTCAGGACAAATCTTGCCAAGAAAAACCTGTGAAGGACTTCCCTTAGGGTCGCCATAAGTCAGAAACAACTTGGAGGCACACAATGACAACAAGAGCAGTAACACCACTAACACAAGGCAACTAAGGATAAAGAAAGAAAGACAAAGAAAGAAAGAAAGAAAGAAAGAAAGAAGACATGGGAGTTGTAGTCCTTGGTTCAGAGGGATTGGGGGGGCCTTACTGCAGAGCAGGGACCCTCCTCTTTCTGGCCATGTGGATGCTGGGAGATCCAGTCCAGGAAATACACTTTAAATCCCATTTGCAAGAGAAAAGGCTACTACTTCCTTTCAGACCCAGTTTGCCCCAAATTTTTTATGAGGCCAGAAACCCATTTGTTAGGAAGTGAACACCGAATATCTCAAGAAGGCCCTATATCTCCCAAGGCCCCCTCCCTCCAGGACCTCCTTCCTCTCTTCCCTCAGTCTCTCTCTCTCCCTGAAGGCCTCAAATGTCAACTGCCAAGCTGTGAGGCAGAGGCAGCCATTTTGTGTTCCAGTGGCCATTTTGTGTTCTGGTGGCCATTTTGTGCTGCTTATGACTGTCTGTGGAGAATGTTCCAGAACCTTCTCTGAGGCCTCAGTTGAACAGAGGCTTCTCTTTCTCTCCTGAGGCTCCAGAGTCATGAGGAGGCCAGGCTCCTTGGGCCAAAAGGAAGGAAGTGTGTCTCCTTGTGTGACTTTTGTGTCTCTTTTCTGAGAGCGTTTTGTTATTACACAGCTCTGCTCCTTCTGCGGAACAAGGGTTTTAAAAAGGATCAGAAATGGTAGGATAGTTTTAATACAAGCCTTATTCTTATTCTTCACAAACATTGGGCTTTGGCTCCTAAGAGGAGGCTAGTCCCCCCAAAAAGGCCAAAAGTGGCTCCTTTGGGAGGTTTTAAAACTCTCCCCAGTTTCCTTATTAAGAGACTTGAAGGAAGGAGGCAGACCACAATACCTCATATTACCAAGAATGAAACAAACAAACAGAAACAGCAAACAAGAAGAAGAATAAGGATTAGACCGAAAAACAAACTGATTATATTTTAAAAAAGCAAAACCATTTTTTACAGGATAAAAATTCAACTAAGGTGCCTCTATCCTTTTACAACAGACTCAGGCTGTATCTGCACTACAGAAACAGTCCAGTTCGAAACCACTTTAACTCTCCTGGCTCCATCCTATGGAATCCTGGGATTTGTAGTTTGTTGTGGCATGAGAGCTCTCTGGCAAAGAAGGTTAAGTGTCCAAAGGTAAAATCCCAGGATTCCATAGCACTGAGTGGTTAAAGCGATGTCAAAGTGCCTCATTTCTATAGTGTAAATGCAGTCTTCTTGGGAAAGGGGCTGATGCTGGGGAAAGGAGGAGGAATGCAGAAGGAAAGGAGGACGGATGGACGGACGGACGGAGGGCCACCTGCAGCTGGACTGGCCACCCTGAGCGGTCAAGACCTGAGCTGGGTTGTGGACGATGGGCTCTCTTAATATTAATATCAATATCTTTCACTATTGTTTGTAATTAAGGAGGGAATCAGGTTCCTCCTTTCAATTTCATCAGGGAAAAGTTTGGGTGTTGTTAAGGTTTGGAAATCCTGTTTGGGGACTTTTTGTGTTCTCACAGCCATCGGGTGCCATCAGGAAAACTTTTCTTTCGGATCAGAAATCCTGTTTGGGGTCCCTTCCGACTTTGGGGCCCTTTCATCCTCCATTTTGGGTTCCTTGAAGGCCTCAAACTGCCAACAGCCATGCGTTGAGACTTAGGAGGCCATTTTGTGTTCCGGTGGCCATTTTCTGCTGCTTGTGACTGTGGGGAATAATGTTTCAGAACCTTCTCTGAGGCCTGAGTTGAACCAAGAGGGTCTTATTTCTCTCCTGAGGCTTCAGAGAGAGAAGGAGGCCAGGCTCCTTGGGCCAAAAGGGATGAAGTGTGTCTCTTTGTGCCTCTGGCCCTCCGTTGTGGCCTGCATAGTGTTGCCATTTCATGGGCCTTAGGCTTTGGGAATGTGTGCCTTTGGCCAGTGTCCGTGTGGCTGGGACTCCAGGATCCCTCAGTCCCTCCTGCCTTCTTCCATATTAACTGCAGGAGGAGCCTGTGAGGGTGGGGCAGGGGGTGGGGTCTTCCAGCTCCTCTGTCCCCATTGGCCAGACTGAAGAAGGGGAGGAGCTTCTGCCTCTATTTAGCTCTGGGCACAGAAGAGTGAGTGAGGAGGGGACAGACTAGACAAGACAAGAAGGAAGAGGGGTGGGGGAGTGGAGAGGGACCAGAAGGACAAGGCCTGGAAGTGGTAGGCTTCATTTCTGCACTGAGGCCTCCAACTGCCAAACACTGAGGTGGAGGTAGCCATTTTGTGTTCTGGCAGCCATTTTGTGCTGCTTGTGACTGTGGGGAGTAATGTTCCAGAACCTTCTCTGAGGCCTCAGTTGAACAGAGGCCTCTCTTTCTCTCCTGAGGCTCCAGAGTCAGAAGGAGGCCAGGCTCCTTGGGCCAAAAGGGAGGAAGTGTGTCCCTTTGTGTGTCTTTTGTGTCTCTTTTGAGTCTCTTTTCTGAGAGGGTTTTCTTATTACAAAGCTCTGCACCTTCTGGGGAACATGGGTTTTAAAAGGGATCAGAAATAGGGAGGATAGCTTTAACACAAGCCTTATTCTTCTTCTTCTCAAACTTTGGGCTTTGGCTTCTAAGAGGAGGCTAGTTCCCCAAACAAGGCCAAAAGTGGCTCCTTTGGGAGGTTTTAAAAGTCTCCCCAGTTTCCTCATTAATAGATTTTCAGGCAAGAAGGAAGGAGACAGACCAGAATAACTCAGATTACCAAGAATGAAACAAACAAACAAACAAGAACTACAAAAATAAGGATTAGAGACTAAAACAAACTACTTATTCTTTTAAAGGAAAGCCATTAATAGGAGGGTAAAAACAAGACATGGGTGCTTCTACCGTTTTTCAACTGACTCAGGCTGTATCTACACGGCAGACATAATCCAGTGCGAAACCGCTTTAACTCTCCTGGTTCCATCCTATGGAATCCTGGGATTTGTAGTTTGTTGTGGCATGAGAGCTCTCTGGCAGAGAAGGCTAAGTGTCCAAAGGTAAGATCCCAGGATTCCATAGCACTGAGCGGTTAAAGTGGTATCAAAGTGTCTTATTTCTGTAGTGCGGATGCAGCCTTCTTGGGAAAGGGGCTGATGATGGGGAAAAGCACTTGGGAGGTTTTAGCAGATGATTTATTTATTTATTTACGATGCACTCATTTCATATCTAGCTACAGGGACATAACCAGGGCCCTCTCCAATTCCCCATCCCCTCATCCCCCACCACTCTAAGAAGGCATGGAGTATCTGTTGTGTAGGGCAGCTGCTGTGAATCTATGCTAGGTCCAGGGGGCTTTGTTTGAAGCAGAGGGAGGAAGGGGATGCTCACCTCTGCATCAGCCCAAAGGAGGCATATGTCACCTGCGTATATCACTAGCAGGATACTGTTCTCTGTGTCTTTAATTGCTGCAGGGTTTCTTGCCAAGCCAATCCTAACCCTGGTCCCTTTTCTCAGGAACATCATCTCGGCCTCCTTGTACACGGCTTTGGGGCCTCTCTTGCTGGAAGTGACCCAAGTGCAGGGCCACAAGGACCCCTGCCCACCTGATGACCGACACAGAAGCCAAGCGGAGAGAGTTGGGATCCAACAGAAAGAAGATGCCAAGGTACAACAGCTCTTTGGTGAGTCACTATCCTATTAGCTTCATCTGTCTCAGTGCTGGGCCAATTTATGAAAGGAAGAAAAAAAATATTGTCGGAGTTTGGCAGAGATAGTACTGGTTAATGCTCTGTTACCTCACGTTTTCAGGAGCTTTTAAAAATGTCCTGGTTGTTCTCTTATCCTCCCACTTTTCCCCTTCTCAGCTTACTTCATTTCTTGAGTGCAATTGAGTTTGAACCCGATCAACTCAAAAGTGGGGAGAGGAGAGGAAAGAAGGCGATAGGATATGGCCCTTCCTAGGAGGCTGAAGCAAAAGCAATCTGCTGTGCTCTTCCTGGCTTGTGTGATCTTCCTCATAAACAACTTTGGCATCTTCACTGCCTTCTTGATTGCTTGTCCACATGTGTCTTGTTTTCCCCATCTATGAAATGTTGGGGGCTATGGGAGAATGTCTCTGGATATAAATTGGGGGTGGACCAGTGACCCTCAACTCCAGAGTGCTCCGCAGAACTGCTTTATAAAAATGACATTTGTCTCCGAAATGTGGCAAGAAATGGCTAAATGCACCATAATTCTTTTATGGCTAAATGAACTATATATTTTGGGACAGTCAGTATCCTAATCCATCATCAATATCCCAGCCATGGCCTAAATTATATTGTATATTATATTTAAAAGATTAAAGACAAACTGGATTTCAAAGGCAGTAGCTGTTTTCTTGCTGACAGAATTTAAAGTTTATTTCTTGGACTGAATTCTAAAGTGATCAAATAATATTTGGATGCACCATGTGCTTCCCCCCCCCTTTTGTTTAGTCACTGTCTGGATGGGGGCTATTTTCTGTTGCAGGTGACCTTTGCGGATGTGGCAGTATATTTCACCGAGGACGAATGGAAACTCTTGACGAAGAAGCAGAGACTTACGTACAGTTATATAATGATGGAGAATTATGAGAATGTGGCCTCTGTGGGTAAGGAACCGGAATCCACTAGCATTATAGAATCATAGAGTTGGAATAGACCACAAGGGCCATCCAGTTCAACCCACTTCTGCCATGCAGGAATACACATTCCAAGCACCATCCAGCCTCTGTTTAAAGACCTCCAAAAAAGAGGACTCCACCAAATTTTAAAGGAGTATATTGCACTGTCCGATAGGTCTTACTGTTAATGTTTAGGTGGAACCTCTTTCCCTGTGGTTTGCATCCATTGTGGTGTCTCCTTTCTCTGTAGCAGCAGAAAGCAAGCTTGGTTCATCCTCAAAACGACCATTTCCAATATTTAAACATGGATATCATATTCGTTGTTAATTTTCTTTTCTCCAGGGTAAACATATCCAGCTCTCTAAGCCACTCTTCATAGGGCTTTATGATTTCCAGATCTTTCACCATTTTTGTTGCCCTCCTCTGGGCATGTTCCAACCTGTCAACATCCTTTATGAATTTCAGAGGCCAGACCTGGACACAGGATTATTCCAAGTGAAGCCTGACTAAAGCTCTATAGAGTGGCACTATTACTTCCCTTGATCTAGAAACTATACTCGTATTGATGCAGCCTAGAATCACATGGGCCTTTTTAGCTGCCGCATCACACTTTTGCCCAAGTTCAACTTCTGGTCTACTGGGAGTCCTAGATCCCTTTCAAATGTAGTTTAATTGTGATAGCAACATCCCGTAGAATATTTGAATTTGTAGTTTAGTGAGACACTATTGCTCTCCACTTTATAAGGATTCCAAATACCGCATTGTAAACTGCCAGTTGTCAGAAGCAGGTTCTGTGGTTCATCCAGAATGTTTTTGGGGTTTAGGGGGAAATTGTTAGTCGTTTAAACGATAGTAGTTTTAAGTAGTTGGTAAGGATATTGGGGCCTAGAATGGCTTCAGGGAAGGGAAGCAGTTGTGGAGGCTATTAATTGCCTGGTCTGTGAACTTTGGGTGGCAGACATGCCCCAGGAGGGAGAGGCGCATGTGAACAGTGGAAGAAGAAGGCAAGAGGTACCTTGGCAGCCGGGCTGTTTAGAGGCTGAAGGGGAGGAAAAGGGAGGACTGTGAAGATAGTTAACGATGGAGGGAAAAGGTTTAGACACTTCAGAGACAGCTTAGACTTATTAATGGACCCTTCTGCCTGAGTTTCTCAATAAACCTTTTGGTGGAAGCAAAGGACTTTTTAATTGTGAAACTAAGTTCCGCCCCCAGATATCTCACCAATGCTAGGATTTTGTAGGAAGACAGCATGGAGATTACCAGTAATGCATTTCTCATTGAAATGGTAGCACATCTCTGAGTCTGTTTCCTTTTTTGGCCCTCTTCCAGCCTTTTGAGGTTCTGCTTCACTTCCCCAAAGGGATGCAATGGGATACTGAGGCACAAAACTTTATTCCTATTTTAAGGCAATACAATGTGCAGTTGCCCCTGAGATCCCCAGGGGGCCAATGTGATGCCCCCAATCCCCAACAGTAGCCCATCCCTGTCTTAGAGATGTCTTAATACTGCTCCCTGGTGCTTGATCCTCACCAAAACAGAAGTCCAGGTCCCAGCCCACTTGCTTTGCCTTTCCCAATGAGTAATTTGTATATGGATTATCCTGCCTTTCTCAACAAATGAGCGGCCTAGGAGATTGGGAGGCAGCCACCAATCTGACGGATAATAATAATAATAAGTTTTATTTGTATTTACCTGCCTCTCTCAATGGAGCGAGGCGGTATTACAACCGTAAAATAGCCACAAAACAACAATAGCATCCAATTTACACACAGTAAAACAACAAAACGCTTAAAACTCAATTTGGAACAAATAAAAACATCATTTAAAATGCACAGTTGTGATCAGAAGTGGGATTTTTCCTTAAGTTCTTTACAAGAGGTCAGCTGGGTAAGTCTGCCGGAAGGGATCCGTCTTAAGTCCTTTCTTGAAAGCATCCAAGGTGGTATTAAGATGGATCTCCTCCGGCAAGTTGCTCCATAACTTGGGGGCCATGGCTGTGTATGTGCTCTGTGAGAAGTTGTTCTTAGTCTGACCTTTGGGTAATCTAATAGATTCTTCCCAAATGTTCTGAGAGTGTGGGGCGGATGGTGTAGGGAGAGGCGTTCCCTCAAGTAGCTCAGGCCCAAGCCATGTAGGGCTTTAAAGGGAATAAGCAATGCTTGGTATTGCGCCCGGAAGCTAATTGGCAGCCAATGTAGAGATACTGGTGTTATATGGTCTGACCTAGATGTTCAGGTGACCAATCTGGCTGCCGCGTTTTCAACTCACTGAAGCTTCCGAACTTGGTTCAAAGGTAGCCCTATGTAGAGCACTGAACTTAAGAACTGAACTTGAAATCAGGCCCTTGTTTTCATACATATTAAGGGTTCCATTTAGCAATTATGAACAATGTCTATGAAGAGAGTAAAGAGTAACACAAAAATTCCTTTTTCTCTGATGTTTCTTTTCCAACCTGAGCTTTCTTAGCTCTGTGGTTGATTCCAGAGGCCCTTTGTCACTCAAAATGCTGGAGTCTGGGGAAGTCACTCACAAGTGCTATGCTTTTAGGGGAATTTCATACTTAGCCCAAAGAAGAGATTGAGGCAACAGTGACCTCAGGATTCATCCCAACTATACCAGGCCTGAAAGCACACAACTCCAGAGGCATTTCAAATAGGTTTTTGTGTTTTATTTAGTGGAAAAGCAAAATACACGCATAAACACACATATACACATATAGGTGTTCACGCACCACATGCAAGAACTAGGTAACAAAGGTGGGAGTGGTGAATAGTGTAAGGCTTTGCTAATGGTAATACGTTACCTAGATGGATCTTGATTCCAATTGCTGAGGGTCCAGAATGGAGAGAGAAGTCAGTAACTGCTACAGCAAGTGGGGCTGGTGAGTGTAGTGAGGTGTTTAGCAATGTAAACCAACAGAGTGTAAGTCTGCAACTGGACTGATGCTGAAGAACAGCCAGTTGGGGCTGATATTTATACTGAAATTGTTGTTTGGGGTCAGAAACCGAGCATTTGAAAAGGTTTAAATTGCTTTAGGATGTTTCCTGGGTGGGGAAAGAATTGTCTGAAACTGAATTAAATGAAATGGGTGCTTGGTGGAAATACTTCAGCCAAAAAGGATTATCACACCGGCTCTTAGGTCCTTCTTGGCTCTGAATTTTGGTCCCATTCAAAGCCAATGTATAGCACAGTCTGAAGGCGACACTCCCAGAGTTCAATAATAACATAGCAGAGTACAGTAGCAAATCTCCAGATATAGGCATTGGCAATGCATTAACCACTCTGCACACTTAAAAATAACTCACAGACACAGTTGATTTCCTCCATGTCCTTATAGGTTCTTTAGCTTGAGTTGCAATAGAAAACAAATATGTACCAGCTCTTCTCTCTGACTTTCATCAACTTCACAATCTCTTGTACACACAACTCCAACCCACATCAATCCGCATGTGAGCTGTATACTGTAATTTTTCAAATGCCTGACTATCTGCTTCTACTGATTTCCTCATGACAGTTTCCCTTCAATCTCTTCTTTGGTAGCTCTGAGTAAGGATACAGTCATTATATGGATTTGGGGCATCCAGAACAGTGTCATGCTCAGGTCACTCACACCAACATTATTAATTTAACCTCAAATAGAGAGGGATGAACGTGGGGCTAAATCTTGGGGTAACCCTTTCCTCTCTTAACACTGAGATTCAGTCTTGTCTGTCATTGTCCTCCTTTACAGAAGAATTTGTCAGTCACGAAAGAGTCCACACAGGAGAGAAGCCATACAAATGCCAGCATTGTGGGAAATCTTTTTCTTCGAAGTCATCCCTAGTGAGACATCAGAGAGTCCACACAGGAGCGAAGCCACACAAATTCCAGAAATGAACTAACATTATATTTATCAAGAAGCAAAATAAAGAATATATTTTAAATCTTGTGGTGATAAGAAAAAGCCCTTGTGATTTCATGTGTTAGGTTTGTGTGTCCATATGTCTCTTTATGTTTTTCAATTATATTTTGTGGAGTTGAGGTTTTAATTGCCATTAGTATAGATTATTGCTTTCGTTTATAAATTTGAGTGGGGATCATGGTGGTGGAATAGGTTAGTTAAACAGTGGGGTGGGATTGGCTGCAGCTGGTTAGAATAGTTATGGGAATGATAGCATTTGGAATTTGTTCGATGTTGGCTGAAGAAAGTTGGGGACAGGTATTAACAGAATGGGCTAGTTTGTGGGAATGACAAAGGGGGCCATGTTATCTGTGGGGCATAGACTGTGGGAATTGGAGGGGAGCTAGGTTTGGACGAGTGTGATGTTTTAGGTTTTGGGGTTTTAATGTTTGGTTTGGGGAGGGCAGCTCTGACTTAAACACTGAATTTCTGATTATGTGTTTGAAATTAAGTTTTTGTTGTTTCAACACACTGGACTCATTGGTGCCCAGAAATTCTGCATTTGCACAAAATGTACCCTTTCTTCTCTCCTCAGCCCTCAGCTCCATTCCCAGCCATAAAAACAGAGGCAAATGCACATATATACTCAGAGAGACAGAGCTATATGTAGAAAGCAGAGCCTTCCCAGCCTTTCCCTCCTGAGTCCAGCTCCGCAGCTTGGGCTCCATTCCAGAAGGAAGGAAAAAAGGCCGTAGTCCTTCCCTTCTTCCAAAGGCCGACAATGGAATAAACAGCAGCAGCAGCAAAGGCCTTATGATCCCTGCGCATGATGAGGAGGGGTCTTTGGGGCATCTGAAAGGAATGAAAGTGCCAAGGGAAGAGAAGCATAAAGGGACTGCTGAAGTTGGGGGGGGGATTTGGGACCTGTTTCAGGCACCTTCCTCCCGGAACCCATTATTAGAGCCTTCCACAGCTCACTATGATGATTTAAATGACTATTTCACAGATAATGTCTCTCAGATAAGAGCCAAATTGGACGTCAGCATTATTGCAGAGGCTGTAAGTGAGGTGTCCATGAGTAAGATCATACTGAATCAATTTGAATTTCAGTACTGAGGATGTGGCCAAGCTCCTTCGAAGTGTGAAGAGGAGAACTTGCCCTCCCAACCCTTGCCCTTTTTATATCACCTGAAATATATCATAGATGCATCTCTTAGTTAGGGCTATTTTCCATCATGTTTAAAAGAAGCAGTATTACGGCCGTTTATGGAAAAAGCCCTCCCTAGATCCCTTGGAGATGAACAATTACAGACCGGTCTCCCATCTTCCATTTCTAACCAACATAATTTTGAGGGCAGTTGCTCTTCATCTCCAAGCCGTCTTGGATGAAACAGATTATCTGGACCCATTTCAAACTGGCCTCAGGATGGGATACAGAGTCGAAACTGTTATGGTTGCCTTAGTAAATGATCTTTGCTTCAAGGGGGGTGTAACTTACCAAACTTTAAGCTGTATTATTATGCAGCTTGTCTCAAATGGTTAGAAGAAGGGTTCAAATTAGAAAACAAGAATTTATTGAATATAGAAAAAGCTAACCTGAATCTTGGTATACATGCATATATGGGGTATACAAAACCAAAAGATAATAATACTTTTAACCATCATGTTATAAGAAGAGCATTGCTTAAAGCATGGTATAAAATGAGACATCAATTTTGGGTGTCATTGCAAGAAGCCTATTAAAATCAAACAAAGGACAAAGATACTCCATGGCTAAGATATGGAGATTTAATAAACAAAACACCAGAAGGAAAATACAATATGAAATCTATGGAAGAACTAAATGAAAAAGGAAACATGAAGGATTGGTTTTTATACAACTAATTAAACAATCGTTTTAAGGCAGACAGTAAAACTCCTGGGTTAATGATGGATAACAATGAAATAGATAAAATTATGATGGACGAAAAAGGTAAACACATATCCAAATATTATAAACTATTAAAAGAAAGAGATCTAGAAGATGAAATTATTAAACACAGCATGGTAAGATGGGCACGTGATATGAATAAAACTATAAGTATAGAGGAATGGGGGAAATCATGGAAAAGAAGAAATAAATTCACCCTGTGCCAAAACTATAAAGAAAATTATATCAAAATGTTATACAGGTGACATCTAAACCCCCAAAAAACCCACCAGAGATACAAAAGTGGCAATACTAAGTGCTGGAAATGCGGGGAACCCGAGGGAAGCTTCTTTCATATTGGTGGACATGCATTAAAGCTCAAGGATTCTGGCAAACGATTCATGGAAGCATCCAAAACATTCTTGATATGAATATTCCCTTTGAACCAAATTGATTTTTACTAAACATGACACACAACATAAAGTCAGTAAAATACAATAGAATTGTTTTATATATGGTCTCATGTGCAAGGATCTTATTTGCTCAAGTTTGGAAATCTGCAATTAATCCTTCTATCGAAGATTGGTTGATTAAGATACATGAAGCTAGAAATATGGATGTAGTATCTGCCTTACTAAGAGGGAAACCAAAAGAACATTTAGAAATGGAATGGAGTTGTCCTAAAACATTTGAAGAAAAGGAAGATAACATTCTGTTAAATTAATAGTTAATATTCAGTCGATATTTGGTAATTTAAATGCTTTCATGGGAATATCTCAGTATAATAAACATTTTTGAAAGTAAAAAAAGGAAGACCCACATCATTGTTGTGGGGAGCGCCACACACCGAGTTGTATAGAAACATTCAGTGCTGCTCCTGGCCTTGCTGCAGGTGAGCGATTGACGGTTTGAGGGTGGCGACACACTCCAACACTGCAATGGTCAAAGAAAGTGTATAGACTTTGCTTGTTGTTTCTTGCTCCCTTCACCCTTAAATGTAGGGGCCATTCAGACTACTTTTTATCCCAGTTCCCAAACCGGTTTAAAAGTTGGAAGTTCACACTCGCACTGACTCTGCATGGCCGCCCTGTGTCGCCTCCGCAGGTGTTCTGCGTGGAGGAAAGAGGAACAGGAGACACAAATGTAGAAATGAGCTCAGGTGCCTCAAGACAACCAATCATAGCACCCCAGTACATGAAATGTCAACAAGCAAGACTCATCCGCAGTGGCATTGAGGTCCAATATAGGACCTGCAGCCAGCATCCAGAGATGCCACATCTCATTAAAAAACAGAGGTTTGTGGCATGGTGCGGGGCTGTCGCCATGCTCACGCATAGCACGATAGAAGGCCGTCCTCATCACCTTCACCTTGGAGGCCACTTGCATCTCTGACCTCTCAAAGCCCTGTCTCCTCATCTTTCTGGCAATCTTTGAGTAGATCGCCCTTTTAGGGTGGGATGTGGACCGCATTATGAGGTCCAGGTCCACATTCCTCTCCAGACAGTGATAGAGGTACTGGACCTCCCCATCTGTCCAGCGATTCCACTCTCTGGGCATTGTCTCTGGGCAGAGTAAAGCAAAGCACACTACCAATACTCCCAGCCTTAGGACCCAAAACTCACCTCAGGAGTTTGGGCCTGTGAGGGTCAACCTTTCTATTGTGGCAGGTGCTTGGGACTTTTGTTATCCCACCACTGCCACCAAAATATGTTTGAGGCACACCAAAGATTTTAAACTATAGCTAGCGTTGCTGTTTATAACCTCACCATGAGTAGGGTTGCCATAACCCTTCTGCCGGCGGGACATTCCCGGTTTTTCACCAGTAGGGGGCGTCCCTGCATTGTTTCCTCCTTGACTCCCGGTCTGTTGCCAATCTGGTGACTTTCACACCAAAATGGGTACTTTTCAGAGCCTTTGGTGTAATTTTGGTGCTTGGTTTTAATGGTAATTTTGAGAGTTGAAATAAGTTCCAATTATTTTTATTCAATTAGGGCTACGTTTTATTGCCATATTAACATTACAGGGACTTTTCAGGGATTTTGACTGAATATTTGGCGAGATACGGGGGGATTTGGTGAGTTTTGGCCAAACGTTTGGGGAATTATCTTCGAGGCTTGTTGGAGGTTGCCAGACTCAGGAAGAGGAGCTCCTCCTCTGTTTGGTCCCAGCAAGGCAGCAGGGGGGAGAGGGCCATTTCCTTTGGCACCGAGGCGAGGATGATGAGGAGGAGGAGGAGGAGGAAGAGGAGGAGGAGGAAGAGGAGGAGGTGCATGGCCATTTTCAATATTTATGTTGCCCCTGTGTATTTTTTCTAACTTTGACTGCCAGGGCTCAATGCTCTGGAAGTCTGGTGTCTGTGAGGCATTTTTAGCCTTCTCTGTTGGAGAGCTCTGGTGCCACAATAAACTACAATTCCCACGATTCCATAGCACTGAGCCCTGGCAGTCAAACAGTGTGTTTTGGACACAGATATCCTCCTTTTGTGAGTTAATGAATGAATCCAGTCCCTAGCCTTTCTATTTCTCTCACACACTGCAAGAGTAATAACCCACTTTGAGACTGCTTTAACTCAGTGCTAGGGAATCTTGGGAATGCTAGTGTTTGGGAGACATTGAGACTTCTCTGTCAGAGATGGCTCTGAGGCCACAATAGACTCCAATTCCCAGGATTCCCCAGCACTGAGCAGTCTCAAACTGGACCATTCCCTCAGTGTGGATGCAGCACCTGGTGAGGAATTCTGGGCACTGCAGTTCAACTACGTTTGCAGGGTTATGGGACTCCCTGTCAGAGATAGCTCTGGGGCCACAGTGTACTACAATTCCCAGCATTCCCCAGCACTAACCCAGGACAGTTAAGTCACTCTCAAACTGGATTATTTCCTCAGTGTGGAGGTCCTGGCTTATGGCAACCCTAACCACGATCCAAGTGATGTTTAAAATAAAAACGAAGGCTTATGGTAATACAGGATGGAATAAATATAACTCATTTCAAAGCTTGTTCAATATGAATAAATAATTAGTGCTACCAAATTCCCTTCTAGGGCCCAAGCCCCACAGGCTATTGACACAGTTAAGGTACGCAACCCATCCCTCTCTTTCCTAGAGCCTGTTTGCTACCCTAGTCCTTCCCTTTGGACTCAAGGAAAACTCTGTTTCCAGTCCCTCAGGAGGACTGCTAACAACCCAAGCCCTCACACTGCCTTGGCTAGAGCCTTCCCCTCAGAGTCCAAAGTCCCAACTGGACTCTTCTCCAACTGTCAGCCACCGGTTGGGTTTTCTCTCTTCTCATCCAGCACCTGATTGGCTGAGCTCTAGCTGCCTTTTCATTGGTCAGCTTGAGGCTCTATTCGCCACAGGCCCTTCCCACTCAAACTTATTGCTGGACAGCAGATGGTGCTGTAGGAGGCTTTTGCGCATGCGCCAAAAACTCCAGGCTTGCTGGAAAAACTATTGATGGGTTTTAACGTGAAATATAGATATAGATATAGATATATGGATTATATATGATGATAATACACACACACACACACACACACACACACACACACGGAGTGGACCCTTGTTGTAGGAGGGGGTTTGGTTCCAAGATCCCCATTGTATAACAAAATATGTGGATGCCCAAGTCCCATTGACTATAATGAGAGAGCAAAATGGAGTCCATAATAAAAACTGGAAAATCAAGGTTCGATATTTTAAATTTATACTTTTGTGGAACTTTTTCTGGCTGTGGATGCTATAAAAAATCCATGTTTAAGAAGGGCAGACTGTATAAGTATAATATATAGAAGAATATATAAGTACATATAATATTATCAAAGTCAGTCCTAGTTAGGCATCAGAGAGTCACACGGGAGAGAAGCCATACAAATGCCAGCATTGTGGGAAAGGTTTTTCTTTGAAGTCTTACCTAGTGAAACATCAGAGAGTCCACTCAGGAGAGAAGCCATACAAATGCCAGCATTGTGGGAAATGTGTTTCATTGAAATCAAACCTAGTTAAACATCAGAGAGTCCACTCAGGAGAGAAGCCATACAAATGCCAGCATTGTGGGAAATGTTTTTCTATGAAGTCAAGCTCCTTCACCTCCCTTGATCTTTTTAGGAAGGAATTAAAGACCTTTCTCTTCCGACAGGCTTTTGCCCATGTGCCCTGATTACATGCTGTTCTCCCCTGATATGCAATGGTTCTAGCTAGTTAGTTTGTCTTCTTTGGTTTTAACGCTTGTTGTAGATTTTATAGTGTTTTAAAGTATTGGGTTATTTTTATGATGTTTTTATACGGTATGTTTTTATATTGCATATTGTGCTACACTTTTTTCCTTTGCTGTACCCCTCTTTGATCTATTTTTGGAAAAGTGGGTTATAAATAAAAATTATTCTTATTCTTATTATTATTAGTGACACATCAGAGAGTCCAGACAGGAGAGAAGCCACACAAACCCCAGAAGTGAACTAGCATTATTTTTGTCAGTAAGGAATGCAAAAATTATATTTCAAATCCAGTGTTGCTAAGAAAAGGTCCTTATGATTTTGCTTTTACGGTTTGTCTGTCCATATGTCTGTTTATGTTTTAAAGTTATATGTTGTTAAGATTAGGTTTTAATTGCTAATAGTAAAGATAATGGCTTTGGGTTGTAAATTTGGCTGGGGATTGTGGGTCATGGAATGGGTTAGGTAGATGGGGTTGGGATTTGTTGCAGCTGGCTAGAATAAACACACACATTTATATATACTCTTCTACTTGTGTACAATTTAAACATAAGCAAATGCATGGAGAAATATGGAGGTACATATGAATGCACATGGATGCACCTGCGCATGTATACACCTCCCACGTTCTGGTCAACCTCAGCATGTATATATAATCATAACTGTGTATACATTTACTTCCGGTCATAACAGCATAACTGCCCTGCAATTACTGTAATTGGAAATTTATACTTTGTGATGTTTTTATGATATGTATTTTACACATGATTGACTCCTGAGGACACTCTGAGGGCTGCCATTGACTGGAATCCCCTCCCTCCCACCATCCTTGGCCCTGATTGGCCAGAACCCCAGTCCCTCCCACCATCCTTGGCCCTGATTGGCCAGAACCCCAGTCCCTCCCACCATCCTTGGCTCTGATTGGCTGGAATCCCCGTCCCTCCCATCATCCCTGGCCCTGATTAGATGGAATCCAATTTTGTGTTCCGGAGGCCATTTTGTGCTGCTTCTGACTGTAAGGAATAATGTTCCGGAACCTTCTCTGAGTCTCAGTTGAACAGAGGCCTCTCTTTCTCTCCTGAGGCTCCAGAGTCAGAAGGAGGCCAGGCTCCTTGGGCCAAAAGGAAGGAAGTGTGTGTCTTTTCTGAGAGAGTTTTCTTATTACACAGCTCTTCTCCTTCTGGGGAACATGGGTTTTAAAAGGGATCAGAAATGGGGAGGATAGTTTTAATAGAAGCCTTATTCTTCTTCACAAACATCGGGCTTTGGCTCATATCCCTGTTTTTAATAACTGTTTCAATAACTGTCCAGTAATTTAATGGTACTTTATTTTGGATGGGAGTGTTAGGAAGGGTTTGGGAGATAATGAAAGATGTTGTGATTGTATTGTATTGATATTTTTATTGTCAGCTGCTAAAAGGTGGCCATTCTTGTGTAGTAATTGTCTTGTGATTAACTCCCACAACAACCTTGTAAGGTAGGCTTCATAGGCAACTAGGGCTGGAAGGGAGCCCCAAGGGCCATCCATTCAGCCCCATTCTGCCCTCCAAGTCCCCTGAAGAGATGGCCATCCAGCCAGAGACTCCTCCAATGCTCTTTGAGGCAGCGTCTCCCATAGATTTGCTCAGAGGTCATGGGGCCACAGTCCCATGGGAACCGGTCCTTCCCCCCCCCCCCCCCCCACTTTTGGGAAGGAGACCCCCTCAGCCCCTGGACTATTTACTACCAGGAATTACTATGGCTGGGACTCAGAGGACTAGTTTCCTAGGCATTGTCACCTTCTGCCCTCCATTGCCATTTGCCACATGGTCTATTCCAACTCTATGCTCCTTTAATGGATGCTCTGAGTGAAGGGGCCTGAGGGGAGGAGCAGAGGGTCTGCATGATTTAGGTCCCCCCCCTGGAAGGACCCCAGTCCTCCGCTTTGTCCTCCGAAGGGCAAGAGGGGGGCAGGGGAAGGCTTGGGCCTGGAGTTTGGAGGGAGAGAAGAAGAGCCCCCAGTTCCCATTTCCAGGAGAGGAATGGCGGTTGTGGGGGACAGGCCTAGTGGGGGGATCAGGAAGGAGAGAAAGGAGGAGGGAAAGGGGGCCATGGGAGGAAGGACGAAGGGCCTCAAAGGAGGCTTTTTCTCCAGGCATTACATTCAGTGGAATATGGGAATTATAATTTGCAAGTAACATTAGTGGGAAAAAAGCATTACTCAGGCTTCTGTTTGGTGTGAAATGGGAGGAGGAGGAGGGGGTCAATGGGGGTGACACCAGGAGTGACCAAACCGGGTGACATCAACCCTAGGGACCCCACTGATCTGGCCCCATCCCCTGCCAAGGTGGGAAAGGCTTTACTTTTGGTGTTTCTTCAGAAAACCAAAGCAGAGGAAAAGCTTTCTTCAACACTTTAACTCTCACAAAAGGTATGAACAGACACACTCCTCTCCCCCTTGAACTGTGCCCTCTCCATAAGACTGTGGTGGGGCAGGAGTGGGGCTGTGTCTCAGGAGAGGAGACCAATTCAGGGGAGATTCAGAAGAGAAAATGCCAGCAGCCGCTTTGTACTACTGCACCCATTGGGAAGGGAGTATAGCCCAGTGGTTGGAGCAGCTGCTTTGCATGGAGGAACTCTGAGGTTTTGGCTTCACAGCCTCTCCCTCCCTTCTCCTGAGCCTAAACTAGCCCTGGAGAGTCATGGCTGGCCGTCGCTCTGGACTAGGGTTGCCATATCCCGCCGGGGGGTGGGACAATCCCGGTTTGGATGGTGCCATCCTGGTCCCGGTCCGGTTTGGCGCCCAAACCGGGATGGCCCCACCCACCGCGGCCACCTCAGCCCCCGCGGCGGCTCCAAGGCCTTGCTAAGGCCTGGGAGGGCTCTCCGCGGTTGGAGCTCCAGCCGCGGAGACGCTCCCTCCCGGGCCCCAGTGAGGCCTTCGAGGCAGCTCCGCGGCCAGAGCTCTGGCCGCGGGGTCCTCCAAGGCCTCGGCGAGGCCAGGGAGGAGGAGGAGGCCGCTTTCCACCGCGGCAATCGCCGCGATGAGGGGCAGCCCCCGCCTCCTTCCCGGCCTGGGAGCCAGCCGAAGCTTCCTCCCAGGCCGGGAGGAGGAGGAGGCCGCTTCCCCTCGCGGCGATCGCCACGATGAGGGGCGGCCCCGGCCTCCTTCCTGGCCTGGGAACCGGCCGAGGCTTCTTCCCAGGCCGGGAGGAGGAGGAGGCCACTTCCCCTCGCGGCGATCCTAGCCTGGAAATTTTTTTTAAAAGTCCTACATTTTCAAACCTTGTCGTACATTTGTCCCGGTTTGGAGGTCCTCAATTATGGCAACCCTACTCTGGACCCATGGCTCTATTGGGGGAGAGACCCTCAAGGAGGGTGACCAGATGTCCTCCCCACAAAGGAGGACAAGGCACTGCAAAGTGGAAGACATTCAAGGAAAATGGAAGGCATGACCAAGTAAAAGCTAAAAACACAGAGAGAAATGTACATTCATGCTTCTTAGTCATGGTCAAAATGGATGACCTTTTGGAACTCCTCCTGGGCAGAAGGTTGAAATGTAGGACATGTCCTGGGAAAGGAGGACATCTGCTCAGCCTGCCCTCAAGCACCTCTCTGCATATAATCTGCCTTTTCTGCTTCCCCCTGAAAACACATTTCCTGCTCCACAAAGTCCTCCAGCAAGATTTCCTCTTTCGGTTTGGCTCAGGAGAGTAGGCCCTGCAGAGATTGTTGGACTGCAGTTCCCAGCATCCCCCACCAGAGCATCCCTCAGAACCCTATGGAGCCCCACTCTCCTGCTCCAGGGGAGCCTTGGCATCCCC
>JACSCI010000263.1:0-43163 GCA_016801065.1 Sceloporus tristichus | reverse complement strand
AACACTGAAATATATATATATATATGTGTGTGTGTGTGTGTGTGTG
Organism: Sceloporus tristichus; assembly: GCA_016801065.1. NCBI lineage: Eukaryota > Metazoa > Chordata > Lepidosauria > Squamata > Phrynosomatidae > Sceloporus > Sceloporus tristichus. Next base: position 43,117 of record JACSCI010000263.1, on the reverse strand, counting down.
TTATTGACAAAAATAATGTTAGTTTACTCCTGAGATTTGTGTGGCTTCTCTTCTTTGTGGACTCTCTGATGTGTCACTCGTTGTGACTTCTGAGAGAAACATTTGCCACACTGCTGGCATTTGTATGGCTTCTCACCTGTGTGGACTCTCTGATGTGTCACTAAGACTGCGTTCAAAGAAAATCATTGCCCACAATGCTGGCATTTGTACGGCTTTTCTCCTGTGTGGACTCTCTGATGCGTCTCTAGGATTGACTTCCGAGAAAAACATCTCCCACAATGCTGGTATTTGTATGGCTTCTCTCCTGTGTGGACTCTCTGATGTCTCACTAAGTGTCCCTTCAAAGAAAAACAGTTGCCACAATGCTGGCATTTGTATGGCTTCTCTCCTGTGTGGACTCTCTGATGTGTCACTAGGGTTGACTTCAAATAAAAACATTTCCCACAATGCTGGCATTTGTGTGGCTTCTCTCTTGTGTGGACTCTCTGATGTGTCACTATATGTGACTTCCGAGAAAAACATTTCCCACAATGCTGGCATTTGTATGGCTTCTCTCCTGTGTGGACTCTCAGATGCTTGACAAGGACTGACTTGTAAGCAAAATGTTTCCCACAGTGCTGGCATTGATGTGACTTCTTTCCTGTGTGGACTCTCTCATGACTGACAGGTTCTTCTGTAAACAAGGAAAATGACAGACAAGACAATCTCAGCGTTAAGAGAGGAAGATGTTACCCCAAGATTTAGCCCCACGTTCTTCCCTCCCTATTTCAGGTTAAATTAATAAAGTTGGTGTGAGTGACCCTGTTGTGGATGCCCCCAAATCCATATCATGATTGTATCCTTACTCACAGGAGCTAGCAAAGAAGAGATTGAGGGAACTTTCTTGAGCAATTCAGTGAAATCAGAGAGTCAGGCAGTTGAAAAATATTCCATTAAACATGTGCAAAAATACTTTGATTGACAGGTGGCATCATTTCCTGTGAGACTGCCATAGAGTCCTGAGTCAGAGCCCAAAGCATGATGCAAGCTAACTGCAAAGGATGCTTCATGCTGTTTGGCACCAGAAGATACCAATACAGTATACAGCTCACATGCGGATTGGTGTGGATTGGATAAGAGTTGTGTGTACAAGAGATGGTGAAGTTGATGGAAGTCAGAGAGGAGAGTTTGCAAATATTTGTATTATTTTGCAACTCAAGATAGAGAACCTCCAAGGATTTTGATTAAATCAATTATGTTTGTGTCTTATTTTTAAATGAAAAGTGGTCAGTGCATTGCCAATATCTATATCTGGATATTTGTTTCCATACTCTGCTATGTTATTGTTGAGCTGCATCTGGGCGTGTCACCCTCAGATTGTGCTGTATATTGGCTTGTGAACGCAATCGAAATTCAGAGCCAAGAAGGATCAAGAGCCAGTGTGCTAATCCTTTTTGTCTGAGATATTTGCACCAAGCACCCATTTCAAATGCCTTTGGAGTTGTCTGTGCTTCCAGGCCTGGTATAGTTGGGCTGACTCCTGAGGTCGCTCTTGCCCCAACCAAACTATATGTCTGCTAAGTACCAGCTAAGTACCAAATTCCCCTAAAAGCATAGCTCTTGCGGGTGACCTCCCCAGACTCCAGAATTTTGGGTAACAAATGACCTCTGGAATCAACCATGGAACTAAGCAAGCTCAGGTAGGAAAAGAAACATTAAAGAAAAAGCAGGTTTTGTGTCCCTCTTTCCTCGCTTTATAGATTGTCTGAAAACAAAGATTTGAACCGATTCTCAGAAGTTCTCTCAAACTAGTTCTTAAAATCTGTCAGGTTCATGACTGCCTCCCAATCCCCAAGGCCCCTCTCCTTTGGTGTCTCTCCAATAGTGCCTCACTAAAGTACAAATTCAAATATTCTACAGGATGTTGCTATCACAATTAAACTGTGCTTGAAAGGGATCTAGGACTCCTAGTAGGCCACAAGCTGAACATGGGGCATCAGTCTGATGCTGCAGCTACAAAGGCCCATGTGATTCTAGGCTGCATCAATACAAGAATGGTTTCTACATCAAGGGAAGTAATAGTGCCTCTCTATTTTGCTTTGGTCAGGCTCACTTGGAATAATCCTGTGTCCAGTCCACAATTCAAAAAGGATGTTGACAAATTGGAGCATGTCAAAGGAGGGCAACCAAAGTGGTGAAGGGTCTGGAAACCATAATGCTCTATGAGGAGCAGCTTATAGAACTGGCTATGTTTAGCCTGGAGAAAAGAAGATAAAGAGTGGATATGATATCCATGTTTAAATATTTGAAAGGATGTCATGTTGCGCAAGGAGAAGGCTTGCTTTTTGCTGACACAGAGAAAAGGAGACACCACAATGGATGCAAGCCAAAGGGAAAGAGGGTCCACCTAAACATTAGGAGGAACTTTGTGACAGTAAGAGCTCTTTGACAGTGGAATATATTCCCTTAGAGTTTGGTGGAGGTCTTTAAAGAGAGGCTGGATGGCCATCTCTTGGGGGTGATTTGAATGTGTATTCCTGCATGGCAGAAGGGGGTTCAACTGGATGGACCTTGTGGTCTATTCCAACTCTATGACTCTATAATTCTAGTGGAACCATAGCAACATGATAATATAGGGGGGAAGGCGGGATCGATGCGTAATATCTATCTCTCCTTCCTGTCCCTCTCCTAACCAAAAGGACCTGAGGATCTTTCCAATCATGCCACAAACCCTGTCTCTGCTCCTGTGCAATGCCAGATCCATTAAAAACAAGTCCCACATAATACAATCTACTTGAGGACAACATCTGTGATCTGGCTTGCATTACTGAGACCTGGCTAGGGCCTGAAGGGGAAGCAGTGTGGGCTCAGGCCCTGCCAGCCGGGTACTCAGTTAAGGACCAGACCAGGTTAGGTGGGCGGGGGGGGGGTGTTGCCTTGGTCTATAAGTCCACCTTGTCTTTAACCAGGAACCATCTCCGTCAAACTTCCTACATCGAGTGTATTTACTTGACCCTGAAGGCTAGGGACAGTCTAGGGATTTTGTTGGTGTATCGGCCACCCCGTGCGCTAACAGACTCCCTTAACGAGCTGACACAGCTGGTCTCGGAGCTGCTGTTGGAAACGCCCAGGCTACTTGTCCTGGGCGACTTCAACATCCCCTTCGCGGCCAACTATGTTCCATCCGGTGCGGCTCGGGAATTCATGGAGACCATGGCGGCCATGGGCCTGTCCCAGCTGGTCATGGGTCCTACGCATTCTGCGGGTAATACACTCGATTTGGTCTTTTGTTCGGAGATGGAAAATCCGTGGGCGGAAATATCTAATATTTCCCCCCCTGTCATGGACGGATCACTTCCTGGTGGAGGCAAAGATCAAGGCTTCTACCCAGATCCCTCCCGGGGGTGGTGGACCTATTCGAATGGTCCACCCTCGAAGGCTGATGGAACCCAGCAGGTTCCAAGAAGCCCTAGAGGGTTACATGGTTGGAAATGACAGCGATTCTGTTGATGCCCTGACCAACATCTGGGACACTGATCTCTCCAGGGCTATATGCAGTATCGCTCCCAAGCGCCCTCTCAGGCCTGCTTCCAAGAGAAAGCCCTGGTACACGGAAGATCTCCGGGCAAGGAAGCGGGTTCTGCGACGGATAGAGCAGCGCTGGAGGAAACACCAGCGCTTATCCGACCAGACTCTCCTAGATCGTCTGCTGGACGACTATGGAGAGGCGATACGTGCAGCTAAGAACTCGTTCTATGATGCACGTATCGCGTCCGCGGAGTCGCGTCCGGCAGAGTTGTTCAGGGTTGTGAGAGAGCTGACTCAGCTACCTCCTACCCTGAACCAGATCCTTGAACCGACCAAGGCCTGCTGTGACCAATTTAACAACTTCTTCGCGGATAAAATCTCTCGGATAAGCGAAGGTCTTGAACCCAGTATTAGAGCAGAACCTAGAACAGAGGTATCCAGAGCTTCCGTGGACTCGGTTAGACTGGATCAGTTTGAGTCTGTGAGTACTGAGGATGTGGACAGGATCCTTAGAAGTGTTCGGAAGACAACCTGCTCTCTCGATCCCTGTCCCTCATGGCTAGCGGCTCAGGGGGGCCCGGCAGTAATTTCTTTACTGCATCGGATTATAAATACATCTATGGGGGAAGGACAATTTCCATCCAGCTTAAAATTGGCCATTGTAAAACCTTTGCTGAAAAAGCCTTCCCTCGACCCCCTGTTGCATAATAATTATCGGCCTGTTTCGCTATTGCCATTTTTGGGGAAGGTGATCGAGAGGGCGGTTGCAATCCAGCTTCAATCGATCCTGGAGGAAACGGAGTATCTTGATCCATTTCAAACCGGCTTTCGGGTGGGCTACGGGGTTGAGACGGCCATGGTCGCCTTGGTCGATGATCTCCGTCTGGGCATTGACAGGGGAAGCGTGTCCCTGTTAGTGCTCTTAGACATCTCAGCGGCTTTCGATACCATAGACCATGGTATCCTTCTGGGGCGCCTGGCAGAGGTGGGAATCGGGGGCACTGCGCTCCAGTGGTTCCGATCCTACCTCTCTGGGAGGTCCCAGATGGTGCAGCTGGGAGACGTGTGCTCCGATGAGAGGCCCCTAACATCTGGGGTCCCTCAAGGGGCCATTCTGTCTCCCATGCTTTTTAACATTTACATGAAACCGCTGGGAGAGATCATCCGGAGACATGGGGCGCGGTGTTATCAGTACGCTGATGACACCCAAATAGTCTTCTCTATGTCCCCGACTGATGCAGTGACTGGGGTTGGCATCTCTCCTCTCGTGGCCTTCCTGGAGTCGGTAATGGATTGGATGAGGGAAAATAGACTCAGCCTGAATCCAGAGAAAACGGAAGTACTAGTGATAGGTTCTCCTGGCCCAGGGATGGCGGTGGTTCCACCTGTTCTGAACGGGGTCACGCTTCCCGTGAAGGACTCTGTTCGCAGTTTGGGGGTGCTCCTTGACTCGTCGCTCCACCTTACATCTCAGGTGGATGCGACAGTCAGGAGTGCTTGTTATCAGCTTCGGCGGATACGCCAACTGCGTCCCTACCTGGACCAGAGGAACCTTGAAACGGTTGTACATGCTCTGGTAACCTCTCGCTTGGATTTCTGCAACGCGCTCTACATGGGGCAACCCTTGTACCATTCCCGGAAGCTACAATTAGTGCAGAACATGGCAGCTCGACTGGTCACCGGCACGTCCAGGGCCAGTCACATAACACCCGTGCTTAAAGACCTCCATTGGCTGCCTATTCGCTTCCGGGCGCAATACAAGGTGTTGGTTATTACCTATAAAGCCCTAAATGGCTTGGGCCCAGGGTATCTAGAGGACCGCCTCTCCCCATACATTCCGCCCCGCACACTCAGATCATCTGGACAGCTGCGCTTAAGCGTCCCAGAGACAAGGTTAATATCTACATCAAAGAGGGCCTTTCATCCTGGCCCCTAACCTCTGGAACTCGCTACCAGCTGAGCTCCGTGCTGCCGCCTCCTTAGCCCAATTTAGGAAAGGGTTGAAGACCCTACTATTTGAGCAGGCATTCCCCTAACACCTACCCCGACTATGCTTTGATCCTCCCCCTTGCCAGTGTGGCCGCTGGCATACTGTGTTTTTAATCTGTATTTAATTGTGTATTATGCTTTGTATTGATGTTGTAAACCGCCCTGGTATTTGATAGGGCGGTATATAAATAAACATTTTATTTATATTATTATTTATTTATGAAAGGGCCCTCAGTCTTTATAGAAAGAGCAATGGATTAAGGTTCCTTACCTACAGAAGCCACATTCTCATAATTGTCCATCATTACATAATTGTACAAAAGTTTCTGTTTCTTCGTCAACAGATTCCATTCATCCTCTGAGAAATATACTGCCACATCTGCAAAGGTCACCTGAAAGAGAAAATAGCCCTCATCCAGAGAGAGACTAAGCAAAAGGGGAGGAAAGCACATAGTGCATCCCAAATATTAGTATTTCATCACTTCAGAATTCAGTCCAGGAAATAAACTTTCAATTCTGTCAGCAAGAAAAAAGCTACTGCCTTTCAGATCAGTTTGTCTTGAATCCTTTCAATATAATATATAATATAATAAAAAATATAATTTAGGCCATGACTGGGATATTGATTAGGATACTAATAATCCCAACACATATAGTACATTTAGCCACAAAAGAATTATGGTGCATTTAGCCATTTCTTGCCACATTTCAGAGGCAAATGTCATTTTAAAAAACAGTTCTGGGAGGACTCTGGACTTGAGGGCCACTGGGCTCAGCCCCAATTTAGATCCAGAGACATTCTCCCATATCCCCAACATTTCACAGACAGGAAAAGCAAGGCACATGTGGACAAGCAACACCAGAAGGTGGTGAGGATGGCCAAAGTTGTTTATGAGGAAGATCACACAAGCTAGGAAGTTCACAGCAGTTTGCTTTTACCTCAGCCTCCTGGCAAGGGAAGACCCTGGCAACTTTTCTCCTCTCCTCTCCCCCCTTTTGAGTTGATGGGGTGCAAACTCCTTGGAAGTCACTTTGCAGCAACCCAAGACAGCTGAGGAGAAGGGGGAAAGTGGGAGGAGGAGAGAGAAACCGGGACATTTTTGAAAGCCCCTGAAAAAGTGGGGTGACAGAGGATTAACCAGGACTTTCTCTGCCAAATTGGGACAACATGTTCTCCACTTGCTTTCATGAGCTGGTCCAGCAGTGACACAAATGAAACTAATAGTCAGGATGTCAACTCACCAAAGAGTTATTGTACTTCGACAGCCTCTTTCTCTTGGAGCCCAACTCTCTCCGCTTGGCCTCTGTGTTGGCCATTAGGTGGGAAGCGGGGGGGGGGGGGTCCTGGTGGCACTTGGGTCTCGTTCAGCAAAATATGCCCCAAAGCTATGTAGAAGGAGACCAAATGAAGTTCCTGAGAAACGAGATTAGGGTTAGGCTTGATTTGTCAAGAAACACTGCATCACTCAAAGACACAGAGAACAGTATGCTGCTAGTGAGATACGCAGGTGACATAAGCCTCCTTTGGGCCAATGCAGAGATGGGTATCCCCTTCCTCTCTCTTCACCAAACAAAGTCCCATGGACCTAGGATAGATTCACTGCAGCTCCCCTACACAACAGATACTCCATGTTAAAACGCTTTTGACATTGCTATGTTGCGCAGCACTTGAGGCAACACGTTAACGTATGGCACCAGATTCTCCACCTTAACTATGGTCAGTAGATTGTGAGCTGAAGAAACACCTGTCGCTTTCTCAGTGAGCAAAGGGACCCTGTAATCTTCTCTCAGATGAGGCTTTTATGCATATAAGAAGTTCCACTGTGTACAACACTATATACATCGACACCCTCCACCATCCACACCAGTAACAACCCACTCTGAGGCACACACTGTCTGACTCTTCCTCAGTGACAGTTGAGAATGACAGTTGACAGTTGCATCAACATTCCAATGATGCACTGTTTAAATGCTGACACATATAACTGCCACTAGAGCTGTCAATGACTTCCACAACAGCTCCACCTAGTGGCCACATGCATGTCATTTCCTCAGACCTGTTCACCATGGTCCTGACACTCCATGCCTTGTGAGAGTGGAGCGGGGTCAGGGGATGGGGAATTGGAGAGGACCCTGGCTATGTCCCTGTAGCTAGATGTGAAATGAGCGCATCATCTGCTGAAGCCTCCTGACCTCCCCAGTGGCCCTCAGAGGAGAATGCCTTCCTTTGGCTTCTGGCTAGAGAAACACAGCTGGAGGCTTCTCCAATGCCTCGCACCCAACACTCTCTTCAGGCATGGAATGAACATGGAGCATGGCTTCCACAATTCCCATGTTTCATTTTGTATTCCTTCTGATTTCACTTCTATTTTAAACCTCTCCCTCATTTGACGATAAAGATACCAGTGACAATCTAGGCCAGATTCTTAGGTTCTTCTTGTGTTTTGATCTCTAGTTTTCCTTGCGATTCTTTCAGGACATCCTTGTATCTTAATCATATAGTTTTCTGGATACCTTTCCTCCCAAAAAGAGCCTCATGCGGCAAACACCATAAAGGTATTTTTGGAGATATTCTACACTTGTTTTCCCCAGATCTTCAATAGAGTTTTTCTTACGAAATGATTTGTACTTTCTTTATGGACTTTCTCTTTACCGTAAATTAGGTATCCATTCCACCCAAATCTTAAATGTTCACCCTCCAGACATAACAATTGTTCATTCTCTAACATAAACCATTCTCTAATCCAAACTAAACAACAAGCAGCATAATAAAGTCCTCTTCTACTTTTGTCATCACAAAGTATTTTCATTTTTATCCTGGCTCTTTTTTTATTCCAAATACATTTTGAGATTTCCTTTTGCCATAAATTCAATGCTTTTTCATTCTGGATGATGGGTATCGCTTGAAACAGAAACAGTCTTTCATGAAGGAAACTCATTTGGATCAGTGACATTTTTCCTAATAGCGATAAGTGTAGTTTCCCCCATTTTTCTAGGCCTTTTCTGATTTCCTTCCATGTGTCTCATAGTTATTGTGAAATAGATCTGAGTTTTTATTTGTTTAGTTGATTCCTAGATATTTAACTTTCTTTCCCACTTTAAATCCACTAATTTCCAAAAACTCCTCTATTTTGGCTCTAGACGTTTGAGATCCTTTATACAGTTTAGCATAGAATTCTTAAAAGGTCTTCTTAATTTTATTTTGGCCAGATGTTAATGTCGAATCTTTTTTTATTTGTGTTATGATGTTTTGTTCTTTTAACTTCCATATTTTATTGGCAAACCATCTTCTTGACTTGTTCGCTTGTTCAAAATTCCTTTGTTTTAGATATCTAAGTTTATTCTGTATTTCCATTCCTTCTTCTGTGTAGCTTTATGAGGGAAGATTGCATCCTGGATTGTGCTCATTTTTTAGGATGTGAAGACATATGTAAATTCATTTTGTAAACCCAGTGAGACAAATATCTCACAAAGCTCTAATAAACAACACGTACGCACAGTCCCCATAAAAAGGACTCACTGGTGCACTGTGTGTCTGGGGTCTGGAAATCTCACTTCCACTTTCGGGGAAGACCTCCAACACCCCAAAGTCACCTTTCCTCCAACCGTGGCGGCAAGGAGGGAAAAAGCTGGGGAGGGTAGGAGAGGGATTTTTGTCCCCAATGTCGGTGCACATGGACTTGAGCATACGCGGATTTTGGTATATGTCAGGGGGGTCCGGAACGGATCCGCCGCGTATACCAGGGGCCCACTGTATTCGCAAGCAAAGGAAGGCCAAGAGAGCCCTGGATAGCCTTGCTTTGGGGTGGCTCTAGTGGTTCCAGGCCTTGTCTCTCTGCTGTCACTCCACACCACTCCCCTTCTCTCTCCTTCCTTCCTGTCTCTCTCTATCCCCTTCTCACTGTCTACTCCTCGCTCTCTCTTCTGGGCACAGAGCTAAATAGAGAAGCAGAAGCTCCTCCTCTTCTTGAAGCTGGCCAATGGGGGCAGAGCAGCTGGAAGACCCCCGCCCACTGCCCCAGACTCACATTTTGTGTTCTTCTGGCAGCCATTTTGTGTGTTGCTTGTGACTTTGGGGAATAATGTTCTAGAACCATCTCTGAGGCCTCAGTTGAACAGAAGTCTTTCTTTCTCTCCTGAGGCTCCAGAGTCAGAAGGAGGCCAGGCTTGGGTGCTTCTACCCTTTTACAACCAGCTCAGGCTGTATCTGCACTGCAGAAATATTCCAGTTCGAAACTGTGTTAACTTTCCTGGCTCCATCCTGTGGAATCCTGGGATTTGTAGTTTGTTGCAGCACCAGAGATCCAGAGCCACCCCAAGACAAGGCTCTCCAGGGCTCTCTTGGCCCTCCTTTGCTTGCAAATACTGACTCTCTCAGGGAGTCTCCATATTAGAGCATCAGGGAAACCTTTAGGTATTGTTAAGGTTGGGAAATCTTGTTTGGGGTCACTTCTGACTTTAGGGACCTTACATCCTCCATTATGGGTTTCCTGAAGGCCTCAAACTGCCAACTGTGAAGCACTAAGGTTGAGGTGGCCATTTTGTGTTCTGGCAGCTATTTTGTGGTCCAAAGGCCATTTTGAGATTGGCCCATTGTGACCTTGGTCTGATGCTCCTTGCTTGAAGCACTTATAGTGTCCCATTGTGACCTCAGTCTGATGCTCCTTACCTGAAGCATTGATAGTGTCCCATTGTGATCTCAGGCTGATGCTCCTTACCTCCTAATGTTGAGGTGGAATCTCTTTTCCTGGAGCTTGCGTACAATCCGCCTCGCACCCTCAGAACATCTGGGCAGCAATTGCTGAAGGTGCCTGGGGCCAGGTTGGCCTCTACTTCTAGGAGGGCCTTTTCGACAGCTGCCCCAGCCCTTTGGAACACGCTGCCCACCGAGCTCCGCTCGACTACTACCCTGGCCCAATTTAGGAAGGATTTGAAAACCTTCCTATTTAAGCAGGCATTCCCCGATTAAGATCCTGCGGGCCTCCCTCCTCTTTCGTGGCCATGAGGACGGGCTTTGGGGCTTTTATTGTTTTTAATGTTATTGTTGTTGGCTGTATGTTTTTAACTCTGTATTCGTGCGCGTGTCGCACTGTTGTGAGCCGCCCTGATCTGTATGGAAGGGCGGGATAAAAATAAAGATTTTATTATTATTATTATTACCTGAAGGATTTAGATGGGACTATTGTCACTTCAGACTGGTGCTCTTTACCTGAAGGATTGAGACTGGCCCATTGTGACTTCAGCCTGAAGCACCTTCCCTGAAGGATTGAGACTGGCCCATTGTGACTTCAGCCTGAAGCACCTTCCCTGAAGGATTGAGACTGGCCCATTGTGACCTAAGGCCGATGCTCCTACCCTTATGCATTGAATCGGCCCATTTTGATTTCAGACTGATGCACCTTGCCTGAAGTATTCAGATGGCACTATTGTGACTTCAGCTTGCTGCTCCTTACCTTAAGCATTGAGACTCTCCCATTGTAATCTCAGAATCAGAGAATTAGAGAATCATAGAGTTGGAAGAGACCACTGGGGCCATCCAGTCCCCCCTGCCATGGAGGCACTCTCAATCAAAGCATAGTGAGAGATGGCCATCCAGCCCCTATTTAAAAACCTCCAAGGAAGGAGACTCCAATACGCTCTGAGGAATGTCCCTCCTAATGTTGAGGTGGAATCTCTTTTCCTGGAGCTTGCATCCATTCCTCCGGTTCTAGTTCTCTGGAGCAGCAGAAAACTAGCTTGCTCCCTGCACAATATGGCATCCCTTCAAATATTTAAACAGGGCTGTCATATCACCTCTTAACCTTCACTTCTCCAGGCTAAACATCCACAGTTCCCTAAGTCGTTCCTCATAGGATATGGTTTCCAGACCCTTCACTATTTTAGTCGCCCTCCTTTGGACACACTCCAGTTTCTCTACATCCTTTTTGAATTGTGGGGCCCAGAACTGGACACAATATTCCAGGTGGGACCTGACCAGAGTAGAATAGAGTGGGACTATTATTTCTCTTCATCTAGACACTATACTTCTATTGATGCAGGCTAAAATTGCATTTGCCTTGTTAGCTGCTGCATCACACTGTTGACTCATGTTCAACTTCTGGTCTACCTGGACTCCTAGATCCCTTTCACACATAGTTTCATTCAGCCAGGTCTCCCCCATCCTATATCTGTGCATTTCATTTTTTCACCCTTAATGTAATACGTTACATTTCTCTGTGTTGAATTTCATTTTGTTTCCTTTGGCCCATCTTTCTAGTCTATTCAGGTCATTCTGAAATTTGATCCTGTCCTCTGGGGTTTTAGCTACTCCTAATTTGGTGCAATCTGCAAATTTGATAATTCTGTCATCCAAGTCATTGATAAAGATGTTGAATAGCACTGGGCCCAGGACAGAGCCCCACTGGACACCCCACTGGTCACTTCTCTCCCGGATGAAAAGGAGCCACTGTTGAATATCCTTTGGGTTTGGCCAGTCAACCAATGACAAATCCATGTAACAGTTGCCCTGTCCAGCTTGTTTCATGGTTTTGTTTAATATACTGTTTAATTTGGTTAACTGCTATTAAGGGACATAGCTATGAAATTCTATGATATGAAACTTTTTGATAAATGAACAGGTATTGCAATCCTATATATTCATATTATCAGACATAACTCCAGAGAAAGTTAGCCTTTTGGATGCCACAAGGTTCCTCTCATTCTTCAGAGCAAGAAGCAACACTTCAGCTGCCTTCTAGAAGATAAAGCAAAAAGGCTTCCAAAAGAACTGAAGCCTTGGGCAAGTCACAGTCTCTCAGCCTCAGAGGATGGCCATGGGAAACCCACTCTGAAGGAACCTGACAAGAAAACCCCTTCAGAGACTCCCATAAGGTCACCATAAGACCTGGAAACAACTGGGAGGCAGACCTCAAGAACAACATTGGGAAATAGGTGATAGCCTTGCCTTGGGAAAGTGTAATGACTGGGCTCCAGTCAATGGAGGTCTTCTTCAGGCAGGAAAGGGAGGTTTATGCAAGCACAGAATGACATCACTGCTACGGAAGGCTCTCTTGACCAATCAGAGAGCAAGATACAGGTTCTTCTGGAAGCTTCTGTGAGAAGGAGATATAAGGCCTGAGAGACCAAGAGACAGTTGGGGGAATTGTGTCAGTTGGAGATCGAGAGAGAGAGTTAAAGAGCGGATCTTGGAAGTTAGTCTCAGAATTGGACGCTTAGGTCTATTTATTATTTTAATACCTTGTATGAATTGAATATTATATACTTACAAATATTGTACCTGCAAGAATCTTAATATCTTGTATGGCTTATATTTCAGTTATATTTTGTCATTTATAGTAAATACCTCCTTAGAGTATCTACTACTCGACGCTCCTTTTACACGCGTTTTGGCTCAGTTGATGCTTGGGAAGATCAGTAAAGAAGTAGAAATAAGGTTCCTTAACTGGTCCCAGTGTAGGTTAAGGGAAACCCTTTTATAATTCACTGGATGATGGCAGCGTGATTTAAGGAAGTTAAGGGTCTCCTGGGCTAAGTGCCATAATGTCTAAATGTCTAATCAACAATTTGTAAGCCACTCTGATAGCCTTTTGTTTGAAGAGAGGGGTATGAAACTATTATTATTGTTATTATTATTATTCCAGGGCCGCAGTTTGGCTGCTTGGACCACCGGAGATCATCACAGTGAGTCAGTTGGAAAAGTGCATCTCACTCCAGAAAATAAAGGTACTTGAGGAGTTTGCACTCTATATCTTTATGTAATAATAGCTACAAAACTGATAATAGCATTTGGGACATTTACTCTTTTAAAAACAAATAATGCAGATTCAAATGCTGCTTTAAAACCTCTTTCCATCTGCCAGCTTTGTGCTGGTTTTGGGGGGAAATGAGAAAGTCTTGGGAGGGAGGGACTGCCAACAGAATTAGGAGATGCATTGCAGGCTATCGACAGTTTGCAGCCAAGAAAGGTCCAAAACACACACCAGCAATAGTCCAGTTTGAGAGCTCTTTAATTGCCCTGGTCCAGTGCTAGGGAATCCTGGAAACTGGAGTTTATTGTGGCACCAGAGCTCTTTGACAGAGAAGGTGCAATGTCTCACAAAACTACATTTCCCAGAATTCCATAGCACTGAGCCAGGGCAGTTAAAGCAATCTCAGATTGGATTATTGCTGCAGTGTGTTTTGGACTTAGGTGACCCATTGCAAATCACACTCTCTCAGCCTCAGAGGAAGGCAATGGCAACCCCTCTCTGAAGAAACCTGCCAGGGAAACCCCATGATAAGGTTGCCTTAGGGTCGCCATAAATTTGAAACGACTCTAAGACAGACATGAAGAACAGAAACAAGTCTGCAATTATTTCACAGGTTGTACATGGGAATGGGAGGCAGTGTGGTGCAGTGGTTTGAGTGTTGGGTTACAACTCTGGAAGCCAGGGTCCAGTGCCCCACTCATCCATAAAACCAGCTGGGTCCCTTGGGCAAGAAGTCACACTCTCTCAGCTTCAGGGAAAGCAATGGCAAACCTCCTCTGAACAACTCTTGCCAAGGAAGCCCCAGGAGAGGCTCCCAGAAGTCAGCAAGACTGAGAGCCACACCACAAAAAACTACAAAGCCTCAAGAAAGTACCAGTGTGGTTTAGTGGATGGAGCATTGGACTATGACCCTGGAGACCAGCGTTTGAATGCCCTCTTGGCCACGGAAACCCACTGAGTGACCTTAGGAAAAAAGCCACACTCTCTCAGCCTCAGTGGGAGGCACTTGCAAAACCACCTCTGAACAAATCTGGCCAAGAAAAGCCTGAGAAGGGCTTCTCTTAGGGTTGCTATAAGTCAGAAACAACTTGGAGGCAAACAATAAGAAGAGCAGTAACACCAATAATTCAATCTCACAACCCAGCTAGGAATAAAGGAAGGAAGGAAGGAAGGAAGGAAGGAAGGAAGGAAGGAAGGAAGTGACAATGTGTCTGGTCAAGAAGATGTGGGAGTTGTAGTCCTCTGTTCAGAGGGATTGGAGGGGCCTTACTGCAGGGCAGGACCCCTCCTCTCTCTCGCCCTGTGGATGCTGGGAGATCAAGTCCAGGAAATACACTCTAAATCCCATTGGCAAGAGAAAAGGCTACTACTGCCTTTCAGATCCAGTTTGCCCCAAATCCTTTATGAGGCCAGAAACCCCTTTGTTAAGAAGTGAACCCCGAATATCTCAGGAAGGCTCTCTATCTCCCAAGACCCCCTCCCTCCAGGACCCCCTTCCTCTCTTCCCTCAGTCTCTCTCTCTCTCCCTTGAAGGCCTCAAAAAGACAACTTAACGATAAATGCCATCAAAGAAAACCATTATCGGTAACATGGAAACAAGCAAATTTAACTTTGCTGTTAAAAGAAGATAGAGATTCAACTGAGGTCAAGATCTATAGGCTAATTTCCTTATTAAATATGGATTATAAATTATTTTTCTATGATTTTGGCCTCAAAAAAGTTCTTAAAGATGGATTCAAAAGGACCAATTGGGATTTCTCCCTCACAGACAACTCAGTGATTACATACGAAACATCTTAAATATAATTGAATATTTTGAAAGACACAACGGAAAAAGCCTTGTACTGTACTTTGGTGATTTAGAAAAAGCCTTTGATGACATAGGACGGGATATGTTATTTGTGACATTTGAAAAATGGAAATAGGAGCTTCTTATTTAAGATGGATAAAGGCAATGTATAAAGATCAAAGAGACAAACTAATTGTTAACTATAAAGAAACAGGGGAATTTAACATTTCTAAAGGTAAACGGCAAGCTTTCCCACTATCACCCCTTTTGTTCATTCTGCTCCTTGAAGCACTGAATAATGGGATAAGATTAGAAAATAAAATCAATGGATTAAAAATTAAAATACATTGAGTTTAAAATGAGAGTCTTTGCAGATGACATTTTGTATTCCCTGGAGAACCCAGAAAAGAGCACAAGGCAATTGATGGACGTAATAGTGGAATTGGAATATGTTTCAGGATTAAAAGTAAACAGAGACAAAACAACATTAATAACAGAAAATATGGGGGAAAGGAAGAACAAATGCAGGAAGAAATTAATGGATTTAAAGTGGGAAAGAAAGTTAAATATCTAGGAGTAAATTAAACAAATTTAAGATTTGGGTGGCATGGATACCTAATTTACGGTAAAGAGAAAGTTCATAAAGAAAGCTCAAATCATTTTGTAAGAAAAGCTTTATTGAAGATCTGGGGGAAAAACAAGTGTAGAATATGTCCAAAAATACCTTTATGGTGTTTGCCGCATGAGGCTCTTTTTGGGAGGAAAGGTATCCAGAAAACTAACTGGTTAAGATACAAGGATGTACTGAAAGAATCGCAAGGAAAACTAGAGATCAAAACACAAGAAGAACCTAAGAATCTGGCCTAGATTGTCACTGGTATCTTTATCATCAAATGAGGGAGAGGTTTAAAATAGATGTGAAATTAGAAGGAATACAAAATGCAAAATGGGAATTGTGGAAGCCATGCTCCATGTTCATTCCATGCCTGATGAGAGTGTTGGGTGCGAGGCATTGGAGAAGCCTCCAGCTGTGTTTCTCTAGCCAGAAGCCAAAGGAAGGCCTTCTCCTCTGAGGGCCACTGGGGAGGTCAGGAGGTTTCAGCAGATGATGCGCTCATTTCACATCTAGCTACAGGGACATAGCCAGGGTCCTCTCCAATTCCCCATCCCCTGACCCCCCTCCACTCTCACAAGGCATGGAGGGTCAGGACCATGGAGAACAGGTCTGAGGAAATGACATGCATGTGGCCACTAGGTGGAGCTGTTGTGGGAGTCATTGACAGCTCTAGTGGCAGTTAGATGTCTCAGCATTGAAACAGTGCATCACTGGAATGTTGATGCAACTGTCAACTGTCATTCTCAACTGTCACTGAGGAAGAGTCAGACAGTGTGTGCCTCAGAGTGGGTTGTTACTGGTGTGGATGGTGGAGGGTGTCGATGTATATAGTGTTGCACACAGTGGAACTTCTTATATGAATAAAAACCTCATCTGAGAGAAGATTACAGTGTCTCTTTGCTCAGTGAGAAAGCGACAGGTGTTTCTTCAGCTCACAAGCTACTGACTACAGTCAAGGTGCAGAATCTGGTGCCATACGTTAACATGTTGCCTCACGTGCTGCGTAACATAGCAACGTCAAAAGCATTTTAACATGGAGTATCTGTTGTGTAGGGGAGCTGCAGTAAATCTATGTTAGGTCCATGGGGCTTTGTTTGGTGAAGAGGGAGGAAAGAGATACCCATCTCTGCATTGGCTCAAAGGAGGCTTATGTCACCTGCGTATCTCACTAGCAGCATGCTGTTCTCTGTGTCTTTGAGTGATGCAGGATTTCTTGACAAGCCAAGCCTAACCCTAGTTTCTTTTCTCAGGAACTTCATTTTGGCCTCCTTGTACACACCTTTGGGGCATATTTTGCTGGAAGAGACCCAGGTTCAGGGCCACCAGGAACCCCCCCCCCCCTCCCACCTAATGGCCAACACAGAGGCCAAGCGGAGAAAGTTCGTCTCCAAGAGAAAGAGGCTGTCCAAGTACAACTCTTTGGTGAGTCGCCATCCTGACTATTAGTTTCATTTGTGTCACTGCTGGGGCAGCTCATGAAAGCAAGTGGAGAACATATTGTCCCAATTTGGCAGAGAAAGTCCTGGTTAATCCTCTGTCTCCCCACTTTTTCAGGGACTTTCAAAAGTGTAGGTTTCTCTCTCCTCCCACTTTCCCCCTTCTCCTCAGCTTTCTTGGGTTGCTGAAAAATGACTTCCAAGGAGTTTGCACCCCATCAACTCAAAAGGGGAGAGAGGAGAGGAGATAAGTTGCCAGGGTCTTCCCTTGCCAGGAGGCTGAGGCAAAAGCAAACTGCTGTGCCCTTCCCCGCTTGTGTGATCTACCTCATAAACAACTTTGGCCAGCCTCATCAGCTTCTGGTGTTGCTTGTCCACATGTTCCTTGCTTTTCCTGTCTGTGAAATGTTGGGGATACGGGAGACCATCTCTGGATCTAAATTGGGGCTGAGCCCAGTGGCCCTCAAGTCCAGAGTCCTCCCCAGAACTGTTTTTTAAAATGACATTTGCCTCTGAAATTTGGCAAGAAATGGCTAAATGCACCATAATTCTTTTGTGGCTAAATGTACTATATGTGTTGGGATTATTAGTATCCTAATCCATCCTCAATATCCCAGCCATGGCCTAAATTATATTTTTTATTATATTGTATATTATATTGAAAGTATTCAAGACAATCTGATCTCAAAGGCAGTAGTTTTTGCTTGCTAACAGAATTTAAAGTTTATTTCCTGGACTGAATTCTGAAGTGATGAAATTATATTTGGGATGAACCATGTGTTTTCCTCCCCTTTTGTTTAGTCACTCTCTGGATGAGGGCTATTTTCCATTTCAGGTGACATTTGCAGATGTGGCCATATATTTCTCCAAAGATGAATGGAATCTGTTGACGAAGAAACAGAAACTTTTGTACAATTATGTAATGATGGACAATTATGAGAATGTGGCTTCTG
Source organism: Sceloporus tristichus (assembly GCA_016801065.1). Classification (NCBI taxonomy): domain Eukaryota; kingdom Metazoa; phylum Chordata; class Lepidosauria; order Squamata; family Phrynosomatidae; genus Sceloporus; species Sceloporus tristichus. The sequence goes on along the minus strand of JACSCI010000263.1, from coordinate 25,079 downwards.
TAGGTAAGGAACCTGAATCCATGGCTCTTTCTATAAACACTGAGGTCCGTTTCATACCATATTATCATGTCGCTTTGGTTCCACTAGAATTATAGAATCATAGAGTTGGAATAGACCACAAGGGCCATCCAGTTGAACCCCCTTCTGCCATGCAGGAATACACATTCAAATCAGCCCCAAGAGATGGCCATCCAGCCTCTCTTTAAAGACCTCCAAAGAAGAGGACTCCTCCAAACTCTAAGGGAATATATTCCACTGTCAAAGTGCTCTTACTGTCACAAAGTTCCTCCTAATGTTTAGGTGGAACCTGTTTCCTTGTGGCTTGCATCCATTGTGGTGTCTCCTTTTCTCTGTTTCAGCAAAAAGCAAGCCTGCTCCTTGCGCAACATGACAACCTTTCAAATATTTAAACATGGATATCATAGCCACTCTTTATCTTCTTTTCTCCAGGCCAAACATAAACAGCTCTCTAAGCTTCTCCTCATAGAGCTTGATGGTTTCCAAACCCTTCACCACTTTGGTTACCCTCTTTTGGACATGCTCCAATTTGCCAACATCCTTTTTGAATTGTGGGGCCCAGAACTGGACACAGGATTATTCCAAGTGAAGCCTGACCAAAGCAGAATACAGTGGCATTATTACTTCCCTTGATCTAGAAACTATTCTTGCATTGATGCAGCCTAGAATCACATTGGCCTTTGTAGCTGCCTCATCACACTTTTGGCCCATGTTCAACTTGCGGTCTGCTAGGAGACCTAGATCCCTTTCAAGCCTAATTTAATTGTGATAGCAACATCCTGTAGAATATTTGAATCTGTAGTTCAGTGAAGCACTATTGCTCTCAAGTTTCTAAGGAGTCTAAATACCCCATCCTAAACTGCCAATTCTAGGATTTTGTGGAAAGAAGCCATGGAGATTAATGCTTTTCACACCCACATGGTACTCAGCACATCCCTCAGCGGGTTTCCTACCTCTTTTGGCCCCTCTTCCATCCTTTTAATGGCTCAGAGAGGGCCCAACAGTGGCAAAATGGCTTCCACTTCCCCAAAGGGATTCTGTGGGATGTTGAGGGGCAAAATATTATTTCATCCCCCCTCTCCATCAATACAATCTGGGGTTGCCCCTGAGATCTCCTCCAAACCCCATCAGTAGTGCATGCCTGTCTTATAGAAGTTTTAAGGCTGTTTTATAGCTGCTCCCTGGCACTTCACCCTCACCAAAATTGGAGTCCAGGTCCCAGCCTCCTTGCTCTGCCTTTGCCAATGAATTATTTGTATATTGATTATCCTGCCTTTCTCAACAAATGGGCCTAAAAGGGATGTCATACTGAGGAGGGATCTGACTTGTTTTCAGCTGCTCCAGAGACTAGGACCCGGAGCAGTGGATGCAAGCCACAGGAAAAGAGATTCCACCTCAACATTTGGAAGAACTTCCTAACAGTAAGGGCTGTTCGACAGTGGAACACACTCCTTCCTCGGAGTGTAGTGGAGTCTCCTTCCTTGGAGGTCTTCAAGCAGCGGCTGGATGGCCGTCTGTTGGGGATGCTTTGATTGAGAGTTGCTGCATGGCAGGCAGTTGGACAGGATTGCCCTTGCAGTTTCTTCCAACTCTATGATCCCTTTTATGCATCACACTCTGTGGGTTTGTGTCTGTAATAGAGAGATGAAGGGAAAGTGAAAAATAAAAAGGTAGGCAAGAGAGGCTGAAAATGAGATGCTGAAGTGGTACAGATGGGCAAGAAGGAAGGTTGGAGAGCAGAGGGAGAAAGGGAAGGGGATCAGGCCTCAGAAGCCAGGAGGGGAAGGCAGGAGCAAAGCCAGGATCGCCTAGCTCTGTGCAGAGAGGAAGGGACCTCTGAGAAGGGCCAGGAGAGGGGCCTTGGGGATTGGGAGGCAGCCACCAACCTCACAGATTTTAAGAAATGAACTGGTGAGAATCAGCTCAGGTCCTTGTTTTCAAACATATTAAGGGGTTCCATTTAGAAATTATGAGCAATGTCTATGAAGAGAGGAAAGGGCAACAGAAAAATTCCTTTTTGTCTAATGTTTCTTTTCCAACCTGAGCTTGCTTAGCTCCATGGTTCATTCCAGAGGCCCTTTGTTACCCGAAATGCTGGAGTCTGGGGAGGAAACTCCCAAGTGCTGTGCTTTCAGGGGAATTTCATACTTAGCTCAAAGGAAATATTGGGGCAACAGCAATATAATAATAATAATAATAATAATAATAATAATAATAATAATAATGATTTATTTCTAGCCCGCCCAATCACAAAGAATCCGGGTGGGTTACAACAATAAAATAGATCACAGTACAATAGAGTTAAAAAAACACCTTGACCTACCCCCCCTCCCCCATTCCCAGTATTAAAACAGGATTAAACAGTAATACTATAAAAACAGTAAAAACATTAAAGACATTAAAAAAATAGGTAGAAACATAGGTGGGGAAGAGTAGACAGATGAGGGAACAAATATCTCTATATCTGGGGAGGGTAACTAGGTTGGAAAGGCCTGCCGGAAGTGGTCCGTCTCGAGTGCTTTCTTAAAGGCTGTCAGAGTGGGATTGTGATGGATCTCCTCCGGCAGTCGTTCCATAGTTTTGGAGCAGTAATAGAAAAGGCCCTCTGGGAGACTGATGTTAGCCTAGATATTTTTGGCTGTAGTAGATTTCTTCCAGAGGACCTTAGTGTGCGGGATGGACAATAGGGAAGAAGGCGTTCCTCAAGTACTCTGGGTTCAAGCAACTTTAGGAGTCATCCCGTTCCGGACTCCCCCCCCCCCCACCGGCGTTAGGGGAATTTGTATATTCTTGGGCCCTATTTAAATGAATGGGGCTCCGCGCAGTGGAGCGGCCACTCCCGCCACAGACACAGGCGCCATTAACCCTTATGGGGCATGTCGCCCCTTTTCCCAGTGTGGCTTTTAGTGTATGCTGAAATCCACGTAAGGTGTGCCCACGTATGACACAGGTGCACTGTACACGCATGCACAGACATATAGGTGTTCCCACACACACACAAGAACTAGGTAACAAAGGTAGGCTTGGTGAGTAGATGTTAGACTTTGCTAATGGTAATACATAACCTAGACGGAACTTGATTCCAATTGCTGAGGGTCCAAAATCGGGAGAGAAGTCAGTAACTCCCAAGGCAAGTGGAGCTGGCGAGTGTAGAGAGGTGTTTAGCAATGTAAACCAACGAAATATCTGCCTGCAACTGGACTGATCCAGAAGAACAACCAGTTGGTATATTTATACTGAAATTGTTGCTAGTGGGCAGAAACCAAGTTTTCTATAAGGTTTAAATCGTTTTAGAAAGTTTCCTGGGTGGGAAAAATATGGTCCAAAATCAAATTGAATGCAATGGGTGCTTGGTGCAAATACCTCAGACATAAGGGATTAGCACACCGGTCCTCAGGTCCTTGTTGGCTATGAATTTCAGTTCCGTTCACAAGCCAATGTACAGCGCAATGTGAACACGATGCTCCCAGATGCAGCTCAACAATAACATAGCACAGTATGGAAACAACTTTCCAGATACAGGTATTGGCAATGCACTGACCACTTTTCACACTTAAAAATAAGTCACAGACACAGTTGATTTCATCCAAATCTTTGGAGGTTCTCTATCTTGAGTTGCAATATAATAAAAATATTTGCAAGCTCTCCTCTCTGACTTCCATCATGTTCACCATCTCTTCTATAAACAACTCCAATCCAATCCTAGCCACAGCAATCCACATGTGACCTGTATACTATATTGGTTGTGATTCATCTCCTGGTGCCACACAGCATGAAGCCTCCTCTGCAGTTAGCTTGCATCATGCCATGTGCTCTGACTCAGCACTCTCTGGCCGTCTCACAGGATATGATGCCACTTTTCAATCAAAATCTTTTTACACATGTTTAAAGGAATCTTTTTTCAACAGTCTGTATGACTATCTGCTTGTACTCAAGGTAGTTCCTCACAATCTCTTCTTTGCCAGCTCCTGTGAGTAAAAATATAATTGTTTCATGGATTTGAGGCATCTGCAACAGAGTCATGCTCAGGTCACCCACTCCAACTTTATTAATTTAATATCAAATAGGGAGGTGTGAACATAGGGCTAAATCTTGGGCTAACACTTTCCTCTCTTAACTCTGATATTCAGTATTATTTTCCTTGTTTACAGAAGAACTTGTCAGTCATGAGAGAGTCCACACATCAGCGAAGCCATACAACTGTCAGAATTGTGGGAAACATTTTGCGTACAAGTCGATCCTTCTCAAGCATCGGAGAGTCCACACCGGAGAGAAGCCATACAAATGCCAGCATTGTGGGAAATGTTTTTATTGTAAGTCAAACCTATTGACACACCAGAGAATCCACACAGGAGAGAAGCCGTACAAATGCCAGCAGTGTGGGAAATGCTTTTCTTCTAAGGGAGACCTAGTGACACACCAGAGAGTCCACACAGGAGAGAAGCCACACAAATGCCAGCATTGTGGGAAATGTTTTTCTTTGAAGGGAGACTTAGTGAAACACCAGAGAATCCACACAGGAGAGAAGCCATACCAATGCCAGCATTGTGGGAAATGTTTTTATTGTAAGTCAAACCTATTGACACACCAGAGAGTCCACACAGGAGAGAAGCCATACAAATGCCAGCATTGTGGGAAATGTTTTTCTCGGAGGTCAAACCTAGTGACACACCAGAGAGGCCACACAGGAGAGAAGCCGTACAAATGCCAGCAGTGTGGAAAATGCTTTTCATGGAGGTCAGGCCTATTCCGTCACCAGAAAAGCCACACAGGAGAGAAGCCACACAAATCCAAGCCGTGAACGAACATTATTTTTGTAAAGATGGAATACAAAAATATTTTTTCAATCCAGCGGTGCTAAAAAGCCCTTATGAATTTATTTGTACAGTTTTTCTGTTCATATGTCTGTTTATGTTTTAAAGTTATGTTTTGTTGAGTTTAGGTTTTAATTGCTACTAGTATAGATAATTGCTTTGGGTTATAAATTTGGCTGGGGATTATGGGTCATGGTTTAGGTTAGTTTAGTTAGATGGGGGCTGGGATTTGTTGTGGCTGGCTAGAATAGCAATGATAGCATTCGGAATTTGTGGGATGTTGGCTGAAGAAAGTTGGGGAACGGTAGTAACAGAAAGGGATCTAGTTTCTTCGAATGTCTGTGGCAGGGAGAGATTGTGCGTGTGAGAAGTAGGGATGTAAAGAATATTCTCCAAAATTCGAAAATTAGGAGAAATATGCCTAATTCGACAATTTCGATAACATTTTAGAGAGAAGCAATTCTTAGCAGCTCTCTATCAATGAGTAAGAATTTTGATTGTTAGTCATTTCGAAATGAGGGGGAGAGACAAAACTTTCAGCTGACTCTGGGATGACCAGCATTTGCATATTTTGTGTAAGGAAAGCTACCATTCATCCTGGAGGCTATTTTTTTTGTTAGGGTGATTCTCACTCCAACTTTGCTCAGGCAGAATTTGGTTTGAAAAACAAAAGAGAACAAAAGGTGAGGCCTTCTATCCTTTATGCCATGCTCTGACATTCAAATTCTTACAGAAGAGAAGAAATTCAAGTCTCAAAACTTAGCAGGCCAGGAAAGGTCTTGTAAGCTGCTCTGATAGCCTTTTGGCTGAAGAGCTGGGCATAAATTATTATTATTATTTCACTTACTCTCAGCTTCAACTCCAACTCTGCACCTCTCCCATGGTGATGCAACAACAACAACAACAACAATAATAATTGGCAAGGAGAGTGCAGAATATCTATGAGTGAGAGAGTGTGACTTACCCAATGTCACCCTGTGGATTTACATGGCTGAGCTGGGATCAGGACTCTAGCCTCCCAGTTCACCCTAGAAATTCACTGGCTGACCTTGGGCAAGTCACATCCTCTCAGCTTCAACTCCAACTCTGCACCTCTCCCATGGTGATGCAACAACAACAACAACAACAATAATAATTGGCAAGGAGAGTGCAGAATATCCATGAGTGAGAGAGTGTACTTATCCAATGTCACCCTGTGGATTTACATGGCTGAGCTGTCATATCCTCTCAGCTTCAACTCCAACTCCTAAGTATTCCTTCATGGTAGGTTTTATTCATGGCAGAATTCTTGCCATCACACCCTACTCTGCTCCTAATTGAGGATTCCTGCTTGGCAGAAGAGCATTGCCACTTGGCACCCAACCCCTCCCCTTCTCATCTGTGGGGGTCACACTATCTCAGCTTGAGGGGCATCCCATGGCAAAACTCCTCTTTATGCCAAGAAAACCCTCAGTTTGTCCCATCTTCCAGTCTCATCCTCCTGATGTTGAACAGGGGTCAGACAACATGCCCTCTAGTATGCCATGTATTCCTATGTGTTACTTCATAGCAGAAGGGGGTTGGACTGGATGGTCCTTGAGTCCCCTCAACTCTAGCATTTCTTGTTGGGGCTTCACAGTTTATTTTTTGAGACTGGGATTCCCCTCCCCCCCTTTTGTGTGTATGCCTTCAGGGTTTTTAAGCATAGGAATGTTCTTTAAACCTCTGCCAAACTTCCTTTTGAGATGGTAATTGAGTTTGAAATGCAAAGTAATTAGTGTAATTATTCGCCTTGTCTTTTATTGTCATTCAGAGAAATCTGTGAAAAATATTTCGCTGGCTGCTGAAGGAGAGAGAAGAAATTACCATTTGGAAGAGAGATTTGTGGGAAGAATATTTTTTTAAAAAGTTCTCCTCAAGCTCTCAGTTAACGAGAAAAACATGGGTTTCTCCAATCACTATAACCTCCATCTGAGCATCGACAGCTCTTTGAAAAGGGGAAGTCTGACCCTGCTGGTGCTATTGAAGGCCTCTCAGTGGCCTTCAATACCATTGACCACAGTATCCTTCTGGAACATATGGGAGGGTTGGGAATTGGGGCACTGCTTTCCAGTGGTTCAGGTCCTACATCTCGGGCAGATTCCTGTCACTTGGGGACAGTTCTTCGTCCAAGAGGGAGATCAAGTCGGGCATCCCTCAAAGCGTGCTTCTGTCCCCAATGCTATTCAACATTTACATGAAGCTGCTGGGTGAGATCATTCGGAGACATGGGGCGGGGAGCAGGGAGACCTTGAAACAGTAGTACATGCGCTCAACTTCTGTAACACACTTTACATGGAGCTACCCTTGTGACAAGTTCAGAAACTTCAATTGGTACAGAATATGGCAGCCAGGTTGGTTACGGGCACTTCTAGGACTGCCCACATTACACTGGTTCTTAAATCCCACCACTGGCTGCCCATTAGTTTCTGGACAAGATACAAGGTGTTGGTTCACTCTGGAACAACCTCCGGATGAGATCCGTCCTATTAACACCTTGGAAGCCTTTAGGAAGGCTATTAAGACGGACCTCTTTCCAGACTAGATGAGATCTATTGACTTGCCTCCCCCTCCCCCTGACCCATACCCTTGCCATCGTTACTGTTATGGAAATTGCTATTGATGTATATTGTTCCTGCCCTCCCACCTCTCCTTCAGAAAACAACCCATTTCTTGCCCCAAAAAACTTTTTTACTGTATTGTGCTATGAAAGTTTTAAATTTTCTTGCTGTTTAATAGGATTTTAAAGGGTTGATTAATGTTTTTATAATTGGGAGGAGGGTTGGGGGTTTGGAATTTTAATTGTATTTCTTAAATTGTATGTCATTTTATTACTGTAATCCTCTTTGATTCCATTGAGAAAAGGTGGAATAATAATAATAACAATAATAATAATAACGTCTCTTCAAGGGGGTCAAAAGCCCTTTCAGTATGTCCCAGAACTGGGGGGGGGATGTTTCTGGGGCTGTGGGTCTCTCTGTTGGTCCTCCTCTGCAGGGCTGTTGTGAAGGAAAAGATAAGTATGTGATGGAGGATGCCCAATCTGGATCCTGTGGGTCTCTAAGCCTAGTTCCCAGGTTGACAAGGGATGGCCAGAGTTTTGAGGTCCCTCTGTCTCCCTCCTCTTGGCTTTGGCCAAGAGGATTTTGGCTCTTCTCTGCCCCCCAGAGCCTCCTCCCCCAGGACTCCAGAGAAAACTCCCCCCCACAAGAAAAATGCCATTGAATCCTTTCCTGTGCGATGCTTTCTATTTGGCACAAAACTCTTTCATAAATAAGGGATCAGAAGAGAGGGATTCTCCTCGGCCCCACTTTCCACGAGGGAGGGGGCTCCTCAAAGACCTTTTACCTTTGGATCCCCCTCCCCTCCATGGCCATGCCTCTCTCCAAGGGTCCCCCCGGCCCTCATTTCTCATAGTAACCTCCCAAGTACCTGAGACCCAAGGAATCCCCCAAGGACAGGGCAGGGAAGGAAAGAGGGATAGGAGGCCTTGCAGGACCCCTGCCTTTCTTTGGGGGGGCGAAGAGGGGCTTCTCCCCTCCAGCCATTCCTCTGAATGAACAAGGGCTCTCCCCACTTCCCTCCTTCCCTAAGAACAGACTGTGAGGGCAGAAATGGCTTCTGGGGCTGAGACTGCAGGCGTATATAGTCCCAAAGGCCCCTCCTCAGCATGCAGAGGGATTGCCAGGGCCTAGATGCTGCTGCTTATTCCGCTGGTGGCCTTTGTGGGAAAGGAAGGTATGCGCCGGGGTTCAGTGGCCTCCCCTTCCTTCCCTCCTTTCTTCCTTTGAGGAGACCGCAATGGAGCCCAAGGTGCAGAGCTGGACTCAGGAGGGAAAGGCAGGAAAGGAAGGCTCTGCTTTGGAAATATAGCTCTCTCTGTGTATCCTGTATGTTTGTGTCTGTGTGTCTGTGCTGTTCTTATGGCTGGGAATGGAGATGAGAATTGAGGAGAGAAGAAAGGGTCATTTTGGGGCAAATTCAGAAATTCTGTGCATCAAAGTCCAGTGTGTTGAAACAGTAAAGAACTTTATTGAGAACACATAGAAATTCAGTGTTTAAGCCAGAACTGCCCACTCCAAAAAAACCCATTAAAACCCCTAAAACCTTAAACATGACCCTCTTCCAAACCTAGCCCCCACCTCCAATTCCCACAGTCTATGCCCCACAGGTAACAAGGCCCCCTTTTGCCATTCCCAGAAACTAGCTCTTTCTGTTAATACCTGCCCCCAACTTTCTTAAGCCAAAATCCCACACATTGCAAAAGCTATAATTCCCATAACTATTCTAACCAGCTGTAACAAATCCCAACCTCCCATCTACCTAACCTATACCACAACCCACAATCCCCAGCCAAATTGACAAGCTAAAACACTTATCTATACTATTGGCAATTAAAACCTAAACTTAACAAAATCCAACTTGAAAATATAGAGACATATTGGCAGACAAATTTTACAAATAAGATCACAAGGGCCTTTGCTTTGCACTGCGGGATTGAAAATATAGTTTTTGTATTCGTTATTGACAAGTATAATGTTAGGATTTGTGTGGCTTCTCTCCTCTGTGGACTCTCTGATGTCTCACTAGGACTGACTTCTGAGAAAAACATTTCCCACAACGCTGGCATTTGTATGGCTTCTCTCCTGTGTGGACTCTCTGATGTATCATTAGGATTGACTTCCGAGAAAAACGTTTCCCACAATGCTGGCATTTGTATGGCTTCTCTCCTGTGTGGACTCTCTGATGTTTCACTAGGTGTGACTTCTGAGAAAAACCTTTCCCACAATGCTGGCATTTGTATGGCTTCTCTCCTGTGTGGATTCTCACATGTGTCACTAGGTCTGACTTCTGAGAGAAACATTTCCCACAATGTTGGCATTTGTATGGCTTCTCTCCTGTGTGGACTCTCTGATGTTTCACTAGGTCAGACTTCCAAGAAAAAGATTTCCCACAATGCTGGCATTTGTATGGCTTCTCTCCTGTGTGGATTCTCACATGTGTCACTAGGTATGACTTCGTAAAAAAAACATTTCCCACAATGCTGGCATTTGTAAGACTTCTCTCCAGTGTGGAATCTGTGATGTATCACTAGGTTTGACTTCCAAGAAAAACGTTTCACACAATGCTGGCATTTGTATGGCTTCTCTCCGGTGTGGACCCTCTGATGCATGACTAGGATTGACTTGTAAGCAAAATGTTTCCCACAGCGCTGGCATTTATGTGACTTCTTTCCTGTGTGGACTCTCTCATGACTCAAATGTTTTTCTGTAAAGAAGAACATGACAAATGAAACTGAAAATCAGAGTTAAGAGAGGAGGGTGTTGCCCCATGATTTAGTCAGCATTAACGCCTCCTTATTAGAGATTAAATTACTAAAGTTGCTGTGAGTAACCCAGGCATCACCCTGCTGCTTATGCCCCTAAATCCATTGAACGGTTGCATTCTTACTCACAGGAGCTAGCAAAGAAGAGACCATAAGGTTACAGCCTTGAGGGAATCAGTGGAAGAAGATAGTCAAAGGACTGTGGGAAAAAAATATTCAATTAAACATGTGCAAAAACACTTTGATTGAAAGGTGGCATCATATCCTGTGAGACAGACACTGAATGCTGAGTCAGAGCCCAAGGCATGATGCAAGCTAACTGCAGAGGATGCTTCATGCTGTTTGGCACCAGGAGAGGACTCACAACCAATACAGTATGCAGCTCACATGAGGATTGGAGTGGATTGGATCGGAGTTGTGTGTACAAGGGATGGTGAAGTTGATGGAAGTTTGGAGAGGAGAGATTGCAAATATTTGTCTTATTTTGCAACTCAAGATAGAGAACCTCCAAGGATTTCGATGAAATCGACTGTGTTTGTGACTTATTTTTAAGTGTGAAAAGTGGTCATTGCATTGCCAATGCCTATATCTGGATATTTGCTTCCGTTCTCTGCTATGATATTTTTGAGCTGCATCTGGCAGCACCACCCTCAGATTGTAGTGTACATTGGCTTGTGAACGCGATCAAAATTCAGAGCCAACAAGAATCTGAGAGGCGGTGAGCTAATCCCTTTTGTCTAATGTATTTGCATCCAACACCCATTGCTTTCAGTTCGTTTCACACCATTCTTCCCCCACAAAGGAAATATTCTAAAGTGATATAAACCTTTCTGAACCCACAATTTCTGCTGCCAAGCAGAAACCAATTTCAGTATAAATATCAGCCCCGACTTGCTGTTCTTCGGTGTCAGTCCAGTTACAGATAGACACTCTGTTTGTTTTCATGGCTAAGCACCTCAATGCACTCACCATCCCCAATTGTCATGGGAACTACAGACCTCTCCTTATTTCAAATCCTCAGCAATTGGAATAAAGATCTGGATAGATAACGTATCACCATTATCAAAGCCACTCCACCTTTGTTACCTAGTTCTTGTGTGTGTGCATGAACACTTCTATGTATGTGTCTGTGTGTTTTGCTTTCCCCCTAAATAAAACACAAAAACCTATTTCAAATGCCTCTGAAGATCTGTTTGATTCAGGAACTGCTATAGATTGGCTGAGTCCAGAGGTCACTATTGCCCCAGTAAAACTATTTCGCTCTATTGAGCTAAGTACCAAACTCCCCTAAAAGCATAGCACTTGCGTCCCACAACATTCCAGAATTGGCAGGTTAGGATTGGATATTTAGAAACCTTACAAAGTGGAGAACAATAGTGCCTCACTAAAACCAGAAATTTCACGATTCCGCAGGAAGTTGTTATGACAATTAAATTACGTGTGAAAGGGAACTAGGAATCGTAGTAGAGCACAAGTTGAACATGTGTCAACAGTGTGATGCAGCAGCTAAAAAGACCAATATGATCCTAGGCTGTATCAATAGAAGTATAGTGTCAAGATCAAGGGAAGTAATAGTGCCACTCTATTCTGTTTTGGTCAGGGCTCACTTGCAATAATCCTGTGTCGAGTTCTGGGCACCACAATTCAAACAGATATTGAGAAGCTGGAGCATGTCCAGAGGAAGGAAACCAAAATGGTGAATGGTCTGGAAACCATGCTCTCTGAGGAATGACTTAGGGAGCTGGGTATGTTTAGCTTTAAGAAGAGAAGGTTAAGAGTGGATATGACAGCCCTGTTCAAATATTTGAAGAGATGTCATATTCAGGATGGAGCAGGCTTGCTTTCTGCTACTCCAGAGAAAAGGACATGGAATAATGGATGCAAGCCACAGGGACAAGAGATTCCACTTAAACTTTAGGAGGAACTTCCTGAGAGTAAAAACTCTTCAACAATGGAATATACTCCCTCAGAGTTTGGTGGAGTCTCTTTCTTTGGAGGTTTTTAAACAGAGGCTGGATAGCCATCTCTTGGGGATGCTTTGAATGTCTATTCCTGCATGGCAGAAGATTGAACCGGATGGTCCTTGTGATCTGTTTCAACTCTTTGATTCTATAATTCTAAAGTGGAATCATAGCACTCTGACAGTGAATTATGAAAGGGCCCTCAGTTTTCAAAGGAAGTGCAATGGATTCAGGTTCCTTACCCACAGAGGCCACATTCTCATAATTCTCCATCATCACAGAACTGTACATAAGTTTTTGCTTCTTCGTCAACAGTTTCCATTCCTCCTCGGTGAAATATATTGCCACATCCGCAAAGGTCACCTGCAACAGAAAATAGCCCTCATCCAGTGACTAAACAAAAGGGGAGGAAAGCACATGGTGCATTGCAAATATTATTTCAACACTTCAGAATTCAGTCCAGGAAATAAATTTTAAATTCTGCAAGCAAGAAAAAGCTACAGCCTTTGAGATCCAGTTTGTCTCGAATTCTTTCAATATAATATAAAATATGATAAACAATATAAATTAGGCCATTTCTGGAATATTATTGATTGATTAAGATACTGACTATCCCAACATGTATAGTACATTTAGTCACCAATGAATCATTTAGCCATATCTCACCTAATTTCAGAGGCAAATTTCATTTTTACAGAACAGTTCTGGGGAGTACTCTGGGCTTCAGGGCCACTGGGCTCACCCTCAATTTAAGTCCAGAGATATTCTTCCATATCCCCCAGCATTTCACAGATTGGGAAAGGAAGACACATGTGGACAAGCAACATCAGAAGGTGGTCCAGATGGCCAAAGTTGTTAATTATAATGATCACACAAGCGAGGAAGGGTACAGAAGTTTGTTTTTGCTCCGACTCCTGGCAAGGGAAAGACCCTGCCCTCTTCCCTCCTCCCCTCTCCCCTCTTTTGAGTTGATGGGATGCACACTCTTTTGAACTTGGAACACATTTTGCAGCAACTGAACTGACCTGAGGAGAAGGGGGAAAGTGGGAGGAGGAGAGTGAAATAGGACATTTTCAAAGCCCCCTCAAAAAATGAGGTGATAGAGGATTAACCAGGACTCTCTCTGCCAAACTGCGACAGTATGTTCTCTGCTTGCTTTCATGAGCCGGCTCAGACACAGATGAAACTAACAGTCAGGATGGCAACTTACCAAAGAGTTGTTGTACCTCTGAAGCCTCTTTCTGTTGGAGCCCAGTTCCCTCTGCTTGGCCTTTGTGTTGGCCATCATGTGGGAAGGGGGATCCTGGTGGCCCTGCACTTTGGTCACTTCCAACAAAAGACACTCCAGAGCCGTGTACAAGGTGTCCAAGATGAAGTTCCTGAGAAAAGAGACAAGGCTTGGTTTGGCTAGAAACCCTGCAGCACTCAAAGTCACTGTATCATCATGACTTATCTTTCACACAGAGGAGGAGCGGGAGGACCTGCTTTATGTCCCAGGTGGAGAAGCTGTAGCTCCTGGGCTGCATAAGAGGTACATTACCTTAGAGATCTGATCTATGGCCTCCCCTCATCATGGCCCCCTCCCCATTTAGACACTGGTCAAAATAATTATTTCATTCTTGTAGATGATACTATTTCTCTAAGCTTAACTGCTGTTTTTGTTATGTCAGTCATAGCAGGAGCATGAAGTATGCACCTTCTCCCTCTGCTTGCTAAAGCCACATAGAAATTGAGGCATGTACATTTGTGTGCGTTGTTTCTGAATGGATCTATTGTCAAAATGACAATTTCTTCACTTTTCCTTGTATATTTTTTAAAAAGATGAACAGTGCTGAATGTGTTGCACATGAAATATCAAATATCTATAAATGTATAGGTTTATGACTGAACATTGAACTGTGGATTATGCTCATTTGGGGGAAGTGAAGATGTATGTAAACTCATTTTATAAACCCAGTGAAACGAATACCTCATAAAACTCTAGCAAACACGACATACACACACAGTCCTCACACAAAGGACTCACTGGCGCACTGTGTGTCTGGGGTCTGGAAATCTCACTTCCACATTCTGGGAAGACAGTTTTGCTAGAGACTGCATTTCGCACTTTATTCCTGCAAAGCATGGGCTCAGTCTCTCAGCTGCAGCCCTTTCACACAATCCTGGACTGAAGCATTTAAAGAAAAATCCTCTTTCAGTTCCAGGAATAAAGGCCTACCTTCAGTACAAAGACCCTGATTCCTGCAGCTCCACAAAGGGCTCTCCTTCAGTCCTTTATGGCTGCAGCTTCCCCGGGTCAGAGTCCGTCTCCTCAGCCGTAGAGAAGGGTTGCTCCGAGTGCGAAGGAGGAGGCGGTCCAAGGGCTGAGGGAGGGAAGGCAATGGGAAAAGGTCAGTGCCAATGGCCATGGAGGGCAGAAGGTGACAATGCCTAGGAAACTCCTCTGAGTCCCAGCCATTCTAGGAATGAGTGTCAGGAGTCAGTCCAGGGGGCTGAGGGGGTCTCCTTTCCCAAAGGGAGAGGCAAGGACCGATAGACCCTCCCCAGCTAGGGCCCAAAGGGAGGGTCTCTTTCCCACCTCTCTCTCCCAGCCCCCAAAGCCCAGCCTCTCACTGGCCTGAGTCCCTGCCTCCCCTTCCTCAGAGCCTCACAGGCCCCTCCCTCCCTCCCTCCCTCCCTTCCTTCCTTCCCCCCAAAATGGAGAGTAAGAGGCACAAAGGGACACACTTCCTTCCTTTTGGCCCAAGGAGCCTGGCCTCCTTCTCGCTCTGGAGCCTCACGAGAGAAAGAGAAGCCTCTGTTCAACTGAGGCCTCAGAGAAGGTTCCGGAACATTATTCCTCACAATCACAAGCAGCACAAAATGGCTGCCACTTGTCTTTGTCAATTTAGAAAAGGCCTTCAATAACATAGGATGGGATATGTTATTTAAGCCACTTGAAAAAATTGAAATAGGAGCTTCTTATATTAGATGGATAAAGGCAATGTATAAAGATCAAGGAGCCAAACTAATTGTTAACTAAAGAAAAACAGAGCAATTTAAGATTTCTAAAGGTACACAGCAAGCTTTCCCACTATCACCCCTTTTGTTCACTGTGATCTTTGAAGCACTGAATAATAGGATAAGATTAGAAAATAAGATCAATGGAATAAAAATTAAAAACAACTGAGTTTAAAATGAGAGTCTTCTCAGACGACATTTGTATTCCCTGGAGAACCCAGAAAAGAGCATAAGACAATTGATGGATGTAATAGTGAAATTGGAATATGATTCAGGACTAAAAGGAAACAGAGACAAAACAACAATAATAACAAAAATATGGGGAAAAGGAAGAACAAATCCTGGAAGAAATTAGTGAATTTAAAGTGGGAAAGAAAGTTAAATATCTAGGAATAAAGTTAACAAATAAAAACTGAGATCTATTTCAGAATAACTATGAGACACATGGAAGGAAATCAGAAAAGACCTAGAAAAATCTATGGCAAAAGGAAATCTCAAAATTTATTTGTAATTAAAAGAAAAGAGCCAGGATAAAAATGAAAATATTTTGTGATGACAAAAGGAGAAGAGGAATTTATTATGCTGCTTGTTGTTTAGTTTGGATTAGAGAATGTGTTCTGTTAGAGAATGAACAATTGTTATGTCTGGAGGGTGAACATTTAAGATTTGGGTGGCATGGATACCTAATTTACGGTAAAGAGAAAGTTCATAAGGAAAGCACAAATGATTTAGTAAGAAAAGCTCTATTGAAGATCTGAGGGGAAAACAAGTGTAGAATATGTCCAAAAATACCTTTATGGTGTTTGCCGCATGATGCTCTTTTTGGGAGGAAAAGTATCCAGAAAACTAAATGGTTAAGATACAAAGATGTCCTGAAAGAATCGCAAGGAAAACTAGAGATCAAAACACAAGAAGAACTTAAAGAATCTGGCCTAGATTGTCACTGGTATCTTTATCATCAAATGAGGGAGAGGTTTAAAATAGATGTGAAATGAGAAGGAATACAAAATGCAAAATGGGAATTGTGGAAGCCATGCTCCATGTTCATTCCATGCCTGATGAGAGTGTTGGGTGCGAGGCATTGGAAAAGCATCCAGCTGTGTTTCTCTAGCCAGAAGCCAAAGGAAGGCATTCTCCTCTGAGGGCCACTGGGGAGGTCAGGAGGTTTCAGCAGATGATGCGCTCATTTCACATCTAGCTACAGGGACATAGCCAGGGTCCTCTCCCATTCCCCATCCCCTGACCCCCCTCCACTCTCACAAGGCATGGAGTGTCAGGACCATGGTGAACAGGTCTGAGGAAATGACAGGCATGTGGCCACTAGGTAGAGCTGTTGTGGAAGCCATTGACAGCTCTAGTGGCAGTTAGATGTGTCAGCATTTAAACAGTGCATCACTGTCATTCTCAACTGTCACTGAGAAAGAGTCAGACAGTGTGTGCCTCAGAGTGGGTTGTTACTGGTGTGGATGGTGGAGGGTGTCGATGTGTATAGTGTTGTACACAGTGGAACTTCTTATAGGAATAAAAGCCTCATCTGAGAGAAGATTACAGGGTCTCTTTGGTCAGTGAGAAAGCGACAGCTGTTTCTTCAGGTCACAAGCTACTGACTACAGTCAAGGTGGAGAATCTGGTGCCATACGTTAATATGTTGCCTCACGTGCTGCGCAACACAGCAACATCAAAAACGTTTTAACATGGAGTATCTGTTGTGTAGGGGAGTTGCAGGAATCTATGCTAGGTCCAGGGGGCTTTGTTTGGTGAAGAGGGAGGAAGGGGATGCCCATCTCTGCATTGGCCCAAAGGAGGCAAAAGTCACCTGCGTATGTTCTCTGTGTCTTTGAGTGATGCAGGATTTATTGACAAACCAAGCCTAACTCTAGTCTCTTTTCTCAGGAACTTAATCTTGGCCTCTTTGTACACAGCTTTGGGGCATATTTTGCTGGAAGAGACCCAAGTGCAAGCCCACCAGGACCACCACCCCTTCCCACCTAATGGCCAACACAGAGGCCAAGAGGAGGGAGTTGGGCTCCAAGAGAAAGAGGCTGTCGAAGTACAACTCTTTGGTGAGTCTCCATCCTGACTATTAGTTTCATTTGTGTCACTGCTGGGGCAGCTCATGAAAGCAAGTGGAGAACATATTGTCCCAGTTTGGCAGACAAAGTCCTGGTTAATCCTCTGTCACCCCACATTTTCAGGGACTTTCAAAATTGTAGGCTTCTCTCATCCTCCCACTTTCCCCCTTCTCCTCAGCTCTCTTGGGTTGCTGAAAAATGACTTTCAAGGAGTTTGCACCCCATCAACTCAAAAGTGGGGAGAGGAGAGGAAAGAAGGAAGCAGGATATTGCCCTTGCCAGGAGGCTGAGGCAAAAGCAAACTGCTGTGCCCTTCCTAGTTTGTGTGATCTTCCTCATAAACAACTTTGGCCATCCTCACCACCTTCTGGTGTTGCTTGTCCACAAGTGCCTTGCTTTTCCTGTCTGTGAAATGTTGGGGATATGGGAAACCATCTCTGGATCTAAATTGGGAGAGGGCCCAGTGGCCTTCAAGTCCAGAGTCCTCCCCAGAACTGTTTTTTAAAATGACATTTGCCTCTGAAATTTGGCAAGAAATGGCTAAATGCACCATAAATCTTTTGTGGCTAAATGTACTATATGTGTTGGGATAGTCAGTATCCTAATCCATCCTCAGTATCCCAGCCATGGCCTAAATTATATTGTTTATTAAATTGTATATTATATTGAAAGGATTCAAACTAAACTGATCTCAAATGCAGTAGCTTTTTTCTTGATGACAGAATTTAAAGTTTATTTCCTGGACTGAATTCCGAAGTGATGAAATAATATTTGAATGAACCATGTGCTTTCCTCCCCTTTTGCTCAGTCACTCTCTGGATGAGGGCTATTTTCTATTTCAGGTGACCTTTGCAGATGTGGCAGTATATTTCTCTGAGGAGGAATGGAATCTGTTGACGAAGAAACAGAAACTTTTGTACAGTTATGTAATGATGGACAATTATGAGAATGTGGCTTCTGTAGGTAAGGAACCTGAATCCATTGCTCTTTCTATAAAGACTGAGGGCCCTTTCATACTATATTGTCTTTGCTGGTCAATGACCGAATAAACTTTATTACAATTACTATATTGTCATGTTGCTATGGTTGCACTAGAATTATAGAATCATAGAGTTGGAATAGACCACAAGGGCCATCCAGTTCTACCCCCTTCTGCCCTGCAGGAATACACAGTCAAATCACCCCCATGAGATGGCCATCCAGCCTCTCTTTAAAGACCTCCAAAGAAGAGGACTCCACCAAACTCTAAGGGAGTATATTCCACTGTCAAAGAGCTCTTATTGTCACAAAGTTCCTCCTAATGTTTAAGTGGAACTTCTTTCCCTGTGGCTTGCATCCATTGTGTTGTCTCCTTTTTTCTGTAGCAGCAAAAGGCAAGCCTGCTCCTTGCGCAACATGACACCCTTTCAAATAATTAAACATGGATATCATATCCAATCTTTATCTTCTTTTCTCCATGCTAAACATAACCAGCTCTCTAAGCTGCTCCTCAAAGAGCTTTATGGTTTCCAGACCCTTCACCACTTTGGTTATCCTCCTTCGGACATGCTCCAATTTGTCTACATCCTTTTTGAATTGTGAGGCCTAGAACTGGACACGATGATTCCAAGTGAGGCCTGGCCAATGCAGAATAGAGTGGCACTATTACTTCTCTTGATCTAGAAACTATTCTTGTAATGATGCAGCCTAGAATTACATGGGCCTTTGTAGCTGCTGCATCACACTGTTGGCCCATGTTCAACTTGCGGTCTACTTGGAATCCTAGAGCCCTTTCAAGCATAATTTAATTTTGATAGCAACATCCTGTAGAATATTTGAATCTGTAGTTCAGTGAGGCACTATTGCTCTCCAGTTTCTAAGGATTGTAAATACTCCATCCTAAACTTCCTATTCTAGGATTTTGTGGAAAGAAGCCATGGAGATTAATGCTTTTCACACCCAAATGGTACTCAGCACATCCCTGAGCAAGTTTCCTACCTCTTTTGGCCCCTCCTCCATCCTTTTAAGGCTCTGGAGAGTCTTCTTGGGGGAAAGACCTCCCTTGGGCCTGCAATGGCTGAGAGAGGGCCCAACAGTGACAAAATGGCCTCCACTTCCCCAAAGTGATGCTGTGGGATGTTGAGGGGCAAAATATTATTTCATCTCCCCCCCCCCCCAGCAATACAATGTGGGGTTGCCCCTGAGATCTCCTCCAAACCCCATCAGTAGTCCATGCCTGTCTTATAAATGTTTTAAGGCTGCTCCCTGGTGCTTCACCCTCACCAACATTGGAGCCCAGGTCCCAACTCCTTTGCTCTGCCTTTGCCAATGAGTTATTTGTATACTGATTATCCTGCCTTTCTCAACAAATGGGCCTCAAAGTGTCCCTTTTATGCATCACACTCTGTGGATATATGTCTGTGATAAAGAGACAGACGGAAAGTGAAAAAGTGAAAGGCAGGGAAGAGATGCTGAAAGTGAGATGCTGATGGGCAAGAGGGAAGGTTAGAGAGCAGAGGGAGAAAGTGAAGGGGATCAGGCCTCTGGGAGCCAGGAGGGGAAGGCAGGAGCAAAGCCAGGATCGCCTAGTTCTGTGCGGAGAGGAAGGGACCCCTGGGAAGGGCCAGGAGAGGGGCCTTGGGGATTGGGAGGCAGTTCTGACAGATTTTCAGAACTGGTTTCAGTGAACTAATGAAAACCGGCTCAGGTCCTTGTTTTCAGATATATTAAGTGGTTTTATTTAGCAATTATGAGTAATATTTAGGAAAGAAGGAAAGGAGGACACAATTAGAGCAAAAGCACTTTTATTTTCCAACCTGAACTTGCTTAGCTGCATTTTTGGTTCCAGGGGCCCTTTGTTACCCAAAATGCTGGAGTCTGGGGAGGACACTTGCAAGTGCTATGCTTTGAGGAGGAGGGGGGGATTTGGTACTTAGCCCAAAGAAGAGATATAATTTTGTTCAGGCAACAGTGACCTCGGAGGTCAGCCAAACTATACCAGGCATGCAATCTCACATAACTCCAGAGGCATTTCAAATGGGTTTTAATGTTTTATTTAGGGAAAAAGCAAAATACATGCACGCACGCGCACACACACACACACACAAGCATTCGTACATACACACAAGAGGTAAGTAACAAAGGTGAGATTGGTGAATAATGTAAAGCTATACTAATGGTAATACATTTCCTAGAATGTTCTTGATTCCAATTGTTGAGGGTCCTACAAGGGAACGGAAAGTGGGTTTGTTGAGTATATTAAGGCGCTTAGCCATGTAAACCAACAGAGTGTCTCTCTGCAACGGGACTGATGACGAAGAACAGTAAATATCAGGGTGGACATTTATACTGAAATTGTTGCTTACAGACAGAGACTGAGGGTTCAAAATGGTTTAAATCGCTTTAGCATGTTTCCTGGGTGGGCAAAGAATTGTCTGAATCCAAATTGAATGCAACGGATGCTTGATGCAAATACCTCAGACAAAAGGGATTAGCACACCGGCTCTCAGGTCCTTCTTGGCTCTGAATTCCAGTCCTCTTCATAAGCCAATGTACAGTGAAATCTGAAAGCAACACTTCCAGATGCAGCTCAACAATAACATAGCAGAATATGGAAACAAATATCCAGATATAGCTTTTGGCAATGCATTGACTACTGTCCACACTTAAAAGTAACTCACAGTTGTGAGTCATCTCCTGGTGCCAAACAGCATGAAGTGACCTCTGCAGTTAAACTGCATCATGCTTTGGGCTCTGACTCTATGGCAGTCTCACAGGAAATGATGCCACTTCTCAATCAAAATATTTTTGCACATATTTAATGGGATTTTTTTTTTCAACAGCCCTTTGACTATCTCCTTCGACTGATTCCCTTAAGGCAGTTCCACTACAATCTCTTCTTTGCTCCTGTCATTAGGGATACAATTGTTCCATGGATTTGGGGACATCTGCAATAGTGTCATGCTTGGGTCACTCTCAGCAACTTTATTAATATCAAATAGGGAGGGTTCAACAAGGGCTAAATCTTGGGGTAACACCCTCCTCTCGTAATTTTGATAGTCATTCTTGACTGTGATTGTCCTTCTTTACAGAAGAACTTGTGAGTCATGAGAGAGTCCACACAAGGAAGAAGTCACAAAAATGCCAGCATTGTGGAAAAAATGTTGCTTGCAAGTCAGTCTTAGTCAAGCATCGGAGAGTCCACACTGGAGAGAAGCCATACAAATGCCAACATTGTGGGAAAGGGTTTTCAGTGAAGTCAGTCCTAGTGAAACATCAGAGAGTCCATACAGGAGAGAAGCCATACAAATGCCAGCATTGTAGGAGAGGTTTTTCTTCAAAGTCACACCTAGTGACACATCAGAGAATCCTCACAGGAGAGAAGCCATACAAATGCCAGCATTGTGAGAAATGTTTTTCGTTGAAATCAAGCCTAGTGATACATCATAGAGTCCACACAGGAGAGAAGCCATACAAATGCCAGCATTGTGGGAAATGTTTCTCTCAGAAGTCAAACCTAGTGAGACATCAGAGAGTCCACACAGGAGAGAAGCCACTCAAATCTCAGCAGTAAACTAACATTGTTTATGTCAATAAGGAATACAAAAAGTATATTTTCAATCCAATGGTGCAAAGAAAAGGCTCTTGTGATTTTGTGTGTTACGTTTGTCTATATGTCTGTTTATGTTTTAAAGTTATAGTTTGTTAAGTTTAATTGCTGTTAGTATAGATAATTGCTTCAGGTTATAAACTTGGCTGGGGATTATGGGTCATGGTATAGGTCAGCTAGATGGGGGGTGCTGGGATTTTTTTACCACTGGCTAGAATAATTATGAGAATGATAGCTTTTGGAAAATGTGGGATGTTGTCTGAAGAAAGGTGTGGGCAGGTATTAACAGAAAGGGGCTAGTTTCTGGGAATGTCAAAGGTGGCCTTGTACCTTTGGGGCATAGACTTTGCGACTGTGGAGGTGGGGGCTAGGTTTGGTAGAAGGTGGAGGTTTAGGTGTTGGGGTTTCAATGTATTCTTTGTCTTGGGGAGGACAGTTCTGGTTTGAACACTGAATTTCTGATTATGTGTTCTCAATAAAGTTATTTGTTGTTTCAATGTGTTGGACTCTTTCATGCACAGAAGTTCTGAATTTGCACAAAATACACTTTATTCTCTCATCAGTCCTCAACTCCATTCTCAGCCATAAGAAGAACAGAGGCAAACACACACAAACACACACCAAACAGACAGATAGAGCTATATGTACAAAGCAGAGCCTTCCTTCCTTCCCTTTCCCTCCTGAGTCCAGCTCCTCCTTGGGCTCCATTCTGGCATCCTCCAAGTCTCCTCAAAGGAAAGAAGGAAGGAAAGAAGGAAGGGTTCACTCCTTCCCTTTCCGCAAAGGCTGTCAACAGAATAAGCCTCAGCAGCAGCAGCAAGGCCCTGGGGATCCCTGCGCATGCTCAGGAGGGGCCTTTGGGGCATGTGCACATGCTCAGTCTGAGGCCCTGAAGCCATTGCTGCCCTCACAGTCTGTTCAGAGGGAGGAAGAGATGGAAGTGGGGGAGAGAAATGTATGAGAAAAAGGGGGCAGGGGGCACTTGAGGAGAGGCATGGCCATGGGGGGAGGGGGCAGGGTCCTTTAGATGTAAAAAGGGCTTTGAGGAGCCCCTCCCTCCTGGAAAGTGGGCAGAGGAGAGACCCTCCCTCCCTTCTTCCTCATTTGGGGGAGATAAGGGCTCGCAAGCCCCCCTCTTTGGTCTTCCAGTGGGGGCACCCTCTTCATCTCTGGGAAGAAGAGAGGCTCCCAGTCAAAAGACTTGGGACAAATAAAAAGCATCAGATAGCTTAGGCTTCAATAGCATTGGAAACAACAGCTTTCTGGGGGGAAGGGGTTTTCTTTGGGGGAAGGGGGAGAGTAGAGCCCAGATTTAGGCCAAAGCCTAGAGCAGGCAGACGGAGGGAGTTCAAAACCCCTTCTGGGGGGAGAGATATCCCCCTGGCAACTAGTCTTAGAGGCCCACAGGATCTGAATTAGCCCCCCCCCCCCACACACACACACATACATCCTTTCCTTACCCTTCACAACAACCCTGCAAAGATCAGTGATCCTCTTCTGGGAACATGCAGAAAGGACATGGAAGCCATTGTTAGTTCTTTGCCTGAAAGTCCCCTTCCTTGAAGGGATGGAGGTTAAAGGAAGGAAAGAAGGAAAGTGCCAAGGGAAGAGATGGCATAAAGGGGCTGCTTAAAGACAGGGGGCATTTGGATAGGAATCCCTCAGCAGCCATTTTTGGAAAGAGGTCTCTGCCTCTGGACAGAGAGACGGAGAATGTGCTCATTTGGGGAAATGTTAGGGTCCCTCTATTGGGCCACATTCTCCTCTGCCCTGGAGCCTTCTTTTGAAACCCCATAGACAGGGAAGACCTAGACCATGCCCTCCCCAGGAAAGGAAGCCCCCTCCCTTTGCAGGCCCCATAGACGGAGGGAAGATAAGAAGATGATAAAGAGGGGAAATCCCCTCGAGTGAACGGATTTACAGCTAGATATTATAAAATATTTCAAGGGGAACCAGTGGATCCACTATATAAATGGTTTAATTCTATTAATGCAGAGAGGATTCCAGACTCACGGGAGCTAGCGATTATCACTTTGATTCCTAAAGAAGGAAAGGACAGCTTGTTAATGACTAATTATAGACCAATAAGTTTGCTGAACACTGATTATAAGATAGTCACACAAATACTTGCCAACAGACTGAAGGGAATTTTGAATTCGACAATTGGGAAGGAGCAAAACGGGTTTTTACCGGGCAAAAAGATTAGGAACAATATCAGAACGATTATAAATTGTCTTGAATTTTACCAGGTAAATAACGAGTAAAAATGTGCCCTAATTGCTATTGACACGGAGAAAGCTTTCGACGGAGTGAGATAGGATTTTTTGATAGAAGTGTTAAAAAGTATGGAAATGGGAGACAATAAGGCAAATATATAATCGGCAAAGAGCTTAATTATCAACGGATAAAGATCCCAAGGATGTATGGTAAATAAGGGCACAAGGCAAGGATGCCCGATATCACCGCTCTTATTCTTAGAAGTGATGGACATTTTGAATTCCTCTATTAAAGGTAATCCAAATATAAAAGGGATTAACAGGAAAGGAAACCAAGATAAGAGCGTTTGCGGATGACGTGGTAACAGTTTTGGAGGACCCAAATCGGGGCAGAGAACCGCTGCTACAGGAGCTAAACAAATACGGCAAATTCACAGGACTGAAAATCAATAAAGAGAAGACAGTGTTGATAACTAAAAATATGACTGGAGAAGAGGTAGAGTAATTGAAGAGGAAACTGGGCTTCCAAGTAGGAAAGAAACTGAGGTGCTTAGGAATTTGGATTTCTAAAGACAATAATTATTTAGGGGTATGGAAAGACATAAGAGAAAATTTAAGGAGATGGAACTGGTTAAATCTTTCACTACGAGGCAGAATTGCCGTCATCAAAATGGCAGTTCTACAGAAAAGTATGTTTCTGCTACAAAATTTGCCAATAGAGATTAAGATATTTAAAGGTTGGGAAGCCGAGCTAAAATAATCCATATGGAAAGGACACAAACCTCGGATTAAATGGGAGGAGCTCAAAGATGCTTCAGAGAGAGGGCTATTCGCTCCCAGACTTCAGATTATATTACTGGGCATATAATCTAATTTGGATCCAAAACTGGATTAAATTAGAGGACAAAGAAATGCTTGATCTAGAGGATGTTCAGTTAAGATTTGGTTGGCAGGCCTTCTTATGTTATGAGAAGTTGGGGATGAATAAAGAGTTCAATAATCATCCCATGAGGAAATCTTTACTACTCACTTGGAACAAGATTAAAAAGACATTTTGTTTTAAGTT